>PVKA01015566.1:0-49762 GCA_004027165.1 Ctenomys sociabilis | reverse complement strand
TGTGAGAGCCTGAGAAAAAGTTTTCTCTTCATGTGACTCTCCCCAGGCACACTATAGAACTTCAATCTCTTTCCTCTGTGGCTCCACAATCTCCTTGCTCAGAAAATTTGGAGCTCACCTGAGTCCCATGATATTGCAGTACAGGTTCTCCTATGCCCTGAGTCTTCGCTGACCTTGAAAGGCTAGGGCCAAAATGTTGACTGGCCTTGTGGCTCTTCTATTTCTCCAACTCTGACTTGTGATCTTAGGTTGTTAACCATCCAGAAGAAAAGCTGATTAGTATCGTGCAGCTTATGCCATTCACTTTGCCTTATCTGACTCAATTGATTTTACTTGTTGTACATTTCCTTTTGTATAAATATCGTATAGTCTCCCTAGTATAACAAGCGAAAAGCAGAAATGCTCTAGGTTTTAATAAGACATTTGACATTAATTTCAAATTTATCATTCTATTTTTTATTATAATGGAAAGAAAGAATTCTATTCCTTAACTGAACTTCTACTTCTTTTTAAAAGCATTAGCCATAGGGGTTGGGGAGATGGCTCAGTGGAATAAGTGCTTCCCTGGCAAACACAAGGGCCTGAGTTCAATCCCCAGTTTCGACAAAAGGAAAAAAAAAAAACAAAAAAACATCAGCCAGTTATCTTAAAGGCCTCCTTAGTTAGATGGAAATTCATATTCAAGTCTTGAAAGGTCTTTTTCTTTTGGTTTAAATCTTGGTTAGGGCTGGTCAGATAGCTCTGTTGTCTAAGTACCTACCTGGCAAGCACAAGAACTGAAGTTTAATCCCTGGTACTGTGTGCTATGTCAGCTCTGAAATCTGGTTTGGTGGCCCATGCCTGTAATCCCAGTGCTGGGGTGGCTGAGACAGAGGATCACTATGAGTCCGAGCTGCCTACTGAGACTCTGTACCAATCACAATACAAAGAAAAAACGATCTTGGTTAACTTTCTTGAAAACCTTGGTTTTATGAGTCATGAATCAATTATCTTCAAAGAGTAACACAGAATTATCCAATAAGGAGAAGGAGTAAGAATAAATAAAATACCAGAGGAAAAATAGGAGACAAAGGGTGACAGATAAAAGATGATCTTGAGATTCACTGTACTTAACGAAATACTTAGTGAGTTTACTGACTTCGTGTAGCTGAAATGAACTGAACTCTATTCTTAGATTTCATACAACCTTTTATTGCTTGATTCTGCTGGTAGAGGAGGCCACTGAAAAATGTTGTGCAGTAGGGGCTGCCATCTGAGGAGAAGGCGACCTAGAGTGGCACAGTTATCCCAAGCAGGGCCACCACAAAGAGCCCTCCTATACAGAAACTCAGAATTCTTTTTCTAATCATTCACCCCACAAGGATTGTAATGTAGTGCTTTTTATGCTTAAATACTTCTTAAAATACTGTGTTCTCCAACTTAATTTCACATTCCTTGTAAATAAGATGTGCAATTTATAGTTTTAAAATTCATGTGCTTGGCACATTGGTCGTAGTCCAGATATCTACCAGATGCTCCACCCTGCTCTGCACCAGGGCGTGTTTACCACACACCTTGCAGTTATCTGTTATACCTTGGGCATGCTCTGTTGGCTCGCTAAGTTGGCAAAACAATAGCAGAAAGCTAGTGATTCTTTTTCTCTATTCTCATTCATTAGGGTACCATAGTCTGGAAATCAAATGGAAAGGAAAAGGTCTCTATTCTTTAACCTGAGGGAGTGTGTGCCTCTGGACAGTGAGGCCCATGCAGGCAGTGTCAGGAATTCACTGCAGCTTATCTCTGGTAGAAGGCACATAGTAGGTGCACACAGGCTGTTTAAATTGATGGATGAAGAAGAGAAGACTTGTGTAAGGAAGTCTCTATCCTGTGTTTTTGGTATAGATGATTTAATTCCAGTTTTTAAAAATTTTTTCAAAGATAGTAAGAATAAACACTATATTTCAGCGTCACAACCAGATACACATTAAACTTTAAAAACCCAGCCACAATACCTGCAGCGCACCTCCAGGGAAGTCTTTGAGATGCCCCAGAGTTGACAGCTTGGCTCCTGCACGTGGCTGCGGTGGGATGCAGGTGCACATTCCTGAACACCGAGCTGAGCCTCTTAGAAGCACAGAGACAGGGTTTGGTGTTTTAAGTTGAGGTGCATAGCTGAGAAAACAATGGACAATAGCTTTGGTGTTGCACCAAAATGAGAAATTTGTTTAATTATCATCAAAGAAATTCACTCTCTGACTGTTGAGCGAAGCAAGGTACAAAAGAATATTTTCGCTGAGCTGTGCTTATCACTTCGAAACGGAGCCCCCTGCCCTAATACATGAAGCATGGCACACTGGATTTTTATAAAGAGTCTTCCTAAAAATAAAGGAAATGTAATTTGAAATGTACAGAAGCCGGGAACTCTAACTAGTCCCTTCCTTTGCTTTTCAAGTTTCACTTAAATTGGCTTACAGATTTATCTACAATGCTTTGCACATGGATAGTTTTGTCACTGCATATTTTACAACAGCTGTGATCCCGATGGGGATTTAGTTAACTGAGGGCCCCTCTGCATGTGAGCGGTCACCGGGCCGCTAATGGGTAGAGGGGGCTGCCACGACAGTAAAGTGAACACAAGCATGCAGCTGTTGACCAAATGTAGGGTAACAGCTAGCAGTTGGCCATTACAGGGTTAACTGCTGGTGTTCTGGCAAGTGTAAAAAATGTTGAGGTTCTGCTCGAAAAACAGAGCCAACATTTGTACATTTCCATTGGGTCAAAGGAAAAACTGCCTCTGCTTCCTTTTAAACCAGTGATTATTTTTAGGATGCCAATCTTAGTGGAGTATCTAACACATATATTATTATAATTTTTTGTGATAATTAGGTTATACTTTTCCAACATGCTTTTAATTTAAATAAGGCATACTTGAGGAATATCAGCCTGCTGGTCTCTGGGGCTTCAGCCATCAGTGTCTGCAACTTTATAATTTCCAGACTTGTTGCATTTATCCCGAGAAGAGTTTTACCTACTTTTGTTGAGTCAAAGGACCTTCCTGTCTGTTGTTTTAAACAAATAGAATGGTATCTTTGCCCTGTCAGACCAAACATGTGTAATTAACATGGAAAATATGTCTCAACCGTATTGGTCAAGATAGATGACTTCCTTGCATGACTTATAAACAGTGAGAGGCAACCAGCCAGGATGTCCAAACCAAGTTGTACACCACAACGGTTTATCTGGAAGGACTTTCAAATTACAAAGGACAAAGATAGACAAAAGCAGCCTGCCATACTTTCTTAATGAGGAGAACCCTTTTCTTCTATCTGTAGAAAAATAGGCCTCCTGTCTTGCTTTTTTGACATATGTTACTCACACTTCAAAAGCCCAAACAGACATCTCATTTTTCTAGGAATGTTCATCAAACAATATAATGGTATGTGTCACAGCTTCTAAATTATTCTGGATTTATATAGGTCTTGAAATGCCTTTTAAATTTTAGTGGTGACCATGTGCAGAATTGTCTTAGAATAGAAAGGCCTAGTCCCTGAGGAAAGAGTTCCAACCATGTCCCCTACCTCTTTTTTCTAAGAATAGAGCAAGCTATCAGCAATGCCCTTTGCCTAACTCATTTTCTTTGAGTTATTTGCTGTATACTGCTATCAGCATGGCAGAAGACTTGTTGCAACCTCTGGGAACAGAGGGGACTTAACCTGTAAATGCTATGCTCCTTTGTTGGGTGAAATGAAATAATCCTGAGTGTACCCCAAAGTACCTCATGTGGACACCAGCCAATCCTGATTTTATGACATTGGTAGCGTGAGTTAGAAATTAAGCATTCCAAAATCTCTGAAAAAGGCCTCTGTGTCACTGATCATGACAATTTTAAAAGACATATGGCATCATACGTAACTCAAGGTTACCTATGGCTCCGCAGCAAAATCTGTCATCCCAAGAGCTATAATGAATTTTCTGTGCAGAACTGAGTAGACTTGGCTATGAAAACTGATGCTATTCGAACATCTCCCTTTGCAAAAGCCCCCTAGTTCCATTCTACTGGACACCAAGAAAGTTCTTTTTTTTATTAATTAGTAAAGATTTTTCTTTTATTCAGTACTAAATTACAAAAGCAGAATTAAATTCTGTACTTAATTTTTATGGACTTTTTTACTCTCTTCCTTTTATTTTATTTCATTTCTTTAAGTTTTAATTTTTTTTTAGCACAAGTTACTAGCTCATGATTACACTCCTCATGGGGACTGGGATATGTACAACCAAGGAAGTTCTTGAACACTAGATTTATGAAACATTGCTGTTAATGGACTAGAGTAATTAGTTCTTTATGCATGTCTTGGGTTCTGAGTGGGCACGCACACACTACTGTTAAAGGTAGAAGGAGAGGAGGACGGAGGAGGGAGCTAGAGGGAGAGTGAGGAAAGTATGGGTGACTGTAAGGATATTTTGCCATATTGTTCCGAAGGGGAAACTGGTACTTCTTCCTGAGCAGAGCTGAGGTAGCATGTGAGCCACAAGAGTTTGCTGTAGAGGTCAGTTTCATTGTGAGTTGCAAGAGTGTTTCAGATGGGATTCTGATAGCTGTCAAGGGTGGGAAGTTAATTCTTTACTTGCTATACGTGCTCAGGTGGGCAGCAAGGGAAAGTGTACTGCCAAGATGGGATGCCTCAGATTTGAACTAAACTCTGAGGGCTCTACTTGTTCTGGACAATATAGGAAAGCAATAAAAGCAAGAAACATCCCCATTGCCCAGTCTTTATTGGCAGGAGCTACCTGCCAGCTGTGTAAAAGCTATCCTCTCCCCTCTCCATTTCTTTCTTCTGATGAGACCTGAAAATATTATTAGAAGAGTTTAAAGCTTACAGAAAAAGGACACATCTTTCTTCTGAGAAATCCCAACCGGAACCCATCTTTTTCCATCCTTTATCTACAGGGGTGACTGAAAAAAAAATGGTGAAGGCTTAAAGTAAAATTAGGAAGTGAGCAGAGCATAGGTCAATGGCCATAATGTCACTGCCTGCCCCTGAGAACTGGTCAGCTGGCCAGCAGACCTGTCTCGTGATGAGATCCTCAGGATTATTACAATAAAAGATATAATGCAATTTCTCCCTCTCACAGTACTCTTCCTAGCTCTGAACATACACACCATCATTCTTACAACTTTTTGAAGATGTTTTTGAGGTCCTCTGTTCAATGACGTTCTAAGGGACTAATGGTAATTTGTGTTCTCCTATAATAGTTTTCAAAAATTTCAACATTCATGGTGTACTTTTATCATGCCTCTATTTCTAAGGGCAACCCATCATTGGCATATCGGCTACCATCTTTCTTAAGAGCGTGGGCAGACAGGTCTGCTGGCCAGCTGACCAGTTCCCAGGGGCAGGCAGTGACATTATGGCCATTGACCTATGCTCTACTCACTTCCTAATGCTGCAGCTTGGAAGATGTTTAATTGGATGGAATACCTAATAGAAAAGGAGGAAAACAGAATTAAGTACCTTTGGCATTAAATATCTTAAGAATTTATTGAATCAGAAAGCTTTCTCCTGTTTAATATTGGCAGTAATGGCATTTATATAAACAACTGCCAATGAATCCGCAAGATCAATTCAACAGATTTCTTCTTTAAGAAGTTGCGTTGTAAAGTGTTAAGTTACTGTTAAGATATAGTCTTAGTCCAAGGCTTCCTGAGGATCTCATCACGAGCCACAGCCAAGGGCATATTGTCATACACATATATGTGAAGGGAAGAATGTATCGTTCTGAGAATGCTCAGTCCTTGGGGAACACTGGCTCCTGGGAGTTGGTAGCTGCAGGAACTGCATCATATGGTCCAGGCCTGAGACCACTGCAGTGCCTGACACCCAGCAGGTGCACTCAAAAATGGCAACTCTTGGGAAGTTCATCTGATTGGAATAAGAAAGCCAAAGAAACAGTTTCACCTGCTGGGAAAAAGCAACAGGTGCTGCAGGCATTATGAGGCTGTGTAACAGGAGGGCACCTATTAAATGCTATGAAATAAGCAAACATACTTACACTGATGACCATGTCTTCTGTTTAATACTTGTCTAGACCAAGTCAAAGACTCTAGGGCCAGTACACCTTGGGAAGGATTACATCTTTTAAAAATAACAGAATGCATAAAATATTTAACAGGGTACACTTCAATAGTATACTCCGTTAGGGATTCTAAAGTTTAAGACCTATTTTTTTCAGACATGGAGCTTTAAGGTTTATCCCATATGTCGTAGGCTGTGGAGGCCCCAGGGTGTCCATACGTGGTATTGCTCCTTTAGTCTAATGAGCTGAATTCGGTAAACAGTTTGTCTTAGTATTTTATTCACTCTGGTTCTTGCCATTGAATATGTTTAAGCTCTTCACCGAGCATGTATGGCTGCTACCATTAAGGACAGTTATTTCTCAGTGACTGTTCTCTTAGAAGCTAAATAGCGATAATAGTATGTCCTGAAGCTGACACATAATTTATCCCTTCCAGTACCTTTTGAGTCCAGTTTTGTTTGCAAGGTAGCTAAGAGTGCATTAGAGATGTCTTGATAACTGTAATAACACTGACTAAAATATTTAGACTCTGGTGTCAGATGTGTCAGGTTCAGAATTCTAAACTCTGCATGTGTGGCCTTGGCTTGATTAGTTTCCCTAAGCCTACATTTCCTTTTCATGTAAAGAGGAGATAATAAAAGTCTTTATTTGCCAGGTTCTTTGAGGATTAAGTTAAGTGATTAATTTATTCTTCTTAATAAAATGTTACATTGTGATTATTTGGAAATGTGAGCCTTTATATTTATGTTTTCTAGCCTGGGTTACACTGACAAGAAAGGGATGGCAGGGGCCCACTGATGGGAAAGATCCTTTGATATTTAGACTTCTCTCAGTGCAATTTCTAGTACAAATTCCCCCTTTGTTTCATAGGATGACATTTTGCTTCTTAAAATGTGTTCCCTGAGCCAGTGGCTGGAAAGGTTTAGAAACATAGATTCTGGGGTCCCACTTTAGAACAACTCACTCAGAATCTGAATTTCAAGGGGCATCTGGGTGATTTGTCTGCACTTTAAAGTTTGAAAAATTCTGTTCCCTACAGCTAAGACACTTACATAGACTTTCCAGTTTTCCTCTTCTTCCTCCTTACTTAGTAATGTTCATCATAATATCTGTCATTTTTTTTTTTTTTGTCTTTTTGAGACAGGGTCTCACTATGCAGTTCAGGCTGGCCTCGAGCTCACTTTGTAGCTCAGGCTGGTCTCGAACTCGCAACAATCCTCCTGTCTCAGCCTCCCGAGTGCTGGGATTACAGGCATGCGCCACCACGCCCGGCCTATATCTGTCATTTTTAACCCGAAAGTTTGCTTTCTAAAATTATGAATCATTATTTGGTTCCCTCAAAATAAGCCGCCTTTCCCTATGGACATTATTTTAGTATTTTCCGATGCATAGTAAGTCCCAGAAAACACTGTTGGTGACACAATTTCCTTTTCTCTCATCTCAAACACCTCACTGTTCTCATGATTTGGTTGCTAGATTTGACTTACTTGTGTGAGTTGAAAATACTAAGATTTCCTTTTTCTTACTCCTGCTTTTTAAAAATATTTTTAGGGATACTGGGAATAGAACTCAGCACCTTATGCTCGCTGGCAGGCACTCTTGCTACTGAGCTTTATCCCCAGCCCCTCACTCCTGATTTTGAAGTCAAAATATTGCCTATTTTGGATTCTATGGGAGAAAAGAAAAGAGAGGTTCCATGATTGTAATATGTTGTCTTTATTAATTTCATTCTTGATAAATGTGTAGTCTTAAGAAAAAATAAATTTATCATTATTATTATTATCATTTTTTTGTATTTTTTTAGTGAAGGGTCTACAGGGTGTTCAGAGTCTCACTACTAGACTGGACTTATAGTGATCCGTGTGTTTACAGCCTCCTGAGAGCTGGGATTACAGGCATGTGCCACCATACCTAGTCTCAATTGTGTCTCAGTGCACCCCGGGGGTTGGGGCTGGCACAGCAGGCTCAGGAATTGAACACCTGGCCCCTGAGCCTACCTGCAGGCACTTTAATCCACTGAGCTATTTGGCTGGCCCTAAAAAATAAGTTTAGAAGAAAAAAAATGCCAAGTTTTGACCAAGCTTAATAGAAAAAAAATACTTTTAACAATTAATTAAATTTAATCTTTTAGAAGACACTGAGTAATTATTTGAGATGAAAAGGTGATAAGGTTTTCCTCTAAATTTACACACTTTTTCTCATAGTCACTTTTATATTGTTCTTTGACTTTTAAAAAAGGGAATGATTTCAACAAATACAGGTAGTTTCCATTCTGTTTTTTTTTTTTTTCCACTTATAATATCAACGCTATCTCGTCACAAAGCTGGCTGAGCGCTGGTGTTAACAAATTGCACCCAGCACCACAAATGACTTTCCCAGCGCTCCGCATGGCTCCTTCTCACCTCATGAATCCAGAAGTGTCCATGGCTTGGAGAGGCTGCTGCTAGTGGATGATGTCACCCTCCATGCTTACTTACTTGGTCTCTGGTTACGGTTTTTCCTCTGTAAACGGCTCCTTCCACTTATGGCTGCAGAGCCAAACCTTCTAGGCAGGTGTAAATTACTGCTCGCTACCTTTCCCTTTTTCTTCCTCTTCATTTATACTTTAAGCTGCGTGACACCTGGAAACCTTGAGGACTGAATGGTACCAAGGGGCAGTGATTGCGGATTGCATTTTCCTCACATTCAAGGCATTTTAGGTCTAAAAGTCTTAATAGTGCAATACTGAATTATATGAATTGCTGAGGTTAAAAAAAAGACTTTAAAGCTAGCCTTCGTTTTTTTAAAGCCAACAGCAAATTAGACTTTAATTACCAAATGAAAGGAGTGTTTGTTATCAGTAGTCAGAAGAATATAACGACTAGAGAAAGGCCAAAGTGGTATAGTAGACATTTCCTCTTAGCAAAGCTTATGGAGTCATTCATGGAGCTGATGCTCTTCTTGCCACAAACCCATTTTCATAGGAACATTTTTGTTTTCAACTTAGAGAGAAAGAAATAGCACTGTCATGTTGGCAATAGTGCTCAGCCCATGGGCTATGTATGCACCAGGGCACAATCTCTCTCATATATGATTCATTATAAAGGCATAGATATAACTGTCAACTAACTTCTTTCCTCTCTCCGCCTTAATTTTCTCCCTTGAACAACTATAAAATTTCTCTCAACAAAAAGACTTGTTTTCACTTCACTGTTCATGTGGTATATGGTTCCTGCCAGTTCTTCCCTGTTAGCCTAAAGATAGAGGCTGTCTTATGCTCCAAAGCAGACTGCGTGCCCATGTTTTGTAAGTCAAAAACAGCCAGTAGTGGTAAAACTGTATAATTTCTTTCCTAAGTGGGTTTTAACCAAAATTAAGGATCCAAGGTCTTGATGTTATATTGGAACTGAAAAGTCTCAAGTTAAGAGGAAGGAAATGAACATTTATTGAGTGTCTACTATGTGCCAGAAATTTTCCATACATGATTTATTTTAGTCCTATAGCAGTACTATGTGAGAGCTGTTGTTCTCCATCTCATTTGCAGTCTGACAACTGAATTTCATAGCTTGTGCAGTGAGCCCAGCATCACATGGCTTTTGAGCCTATTTGACTCCAAAGTGGTGAGTCTATTCCAATTTATTTCACTCCCTTGTCCTAGTTTTTACCAAGGAGAAACAGGAGGTGTCAAGGGGTTACAAGGCTTTATGAGCGCCTGGGTTTGGACCCAAAGCAGCTCCTCTAGGTCTGTTTATCTCACGATGTCATTGGAAATGATGGGAAAAGAACCCCTGCAATTGACCTGAAAGAAAAAGTCACATTCTAAAATCCTTTTAAGTGATTTCTAGGTTTTCATTTTGAGAAATGGAATCTATTAAATGTTTCTTGCCTGTTAGGGAAAAAATCCTCATGTGATTGCCACATCTCTTCTGTCTTTTCTGTTCTTGATGTCATGAGTTGATCAGCCCCTGAGATGGTGACTGTCATTCCTCAGGGATTCTCTGCATGGGCTGAGGCACAATGGTGTTTTTCATCTCCATGGCCCTGGAGCTAAGGTCAGAGTATGCTGTGCCAAGGTCCAAATCTGTAGCATGTAACTTGTATTTTCTAACTACGAAGGCAGAATGCCCAGCTAGTCAGTTGGTGCAACTGTCCAGAAAGGGAGATTTATTTAATTCATTTTTCCTTGTCTCTGTCTCCTCTTCCCACTTCAGTAGGGACATGCAATGCACAGCTTTACTTGAGTCCTTCTGTCCTCTTGAGGGAACTTGTGCAGAACATGAAAAGCTAAATAGAGAGACAAGCTATCACTACTCCTTGCCTGAAACATGAGGTGTGGTAGGTAAGACTTTGACTGGGGGGGGGGGAGATGAAATATGACTTAACACTGTGTTACGATTGACACTATTTCTGCTGAAAATTTGGTTACAAATGCCAACTGCAGTAAGAGCGAAGTCTGGACACTAGGCTGGCCCCAGAGGCGTGCAATGCTGGCTTTATCATCCATACTCCCAGGCTACACTTAGACTCTCAGTGTTCATCAAAGTATCCTGCACTTTCACTTCTCTGGGTGTCTGTCAGATGTGGCATCCTAATTAGCTGTTCTTTGCTCCCCTTCTGTGAGTCATTTCTACCCATCTTTTAACACCGGGTTCAAACATGCCCTCCTTCACGAACAGGTGACAGGAAGTTCCTGCTGTGTGTGACTGAGGCAAGTGTACTGCAGTCCTTCAGGATGTACTAAATTTGTAATGTATTCATGTCATCTTATTTTATTTGCTTGTTGTTCTATAATCAAACTACAATCTATGTTTTAATTCACTTGCTTCCAAGACATACATGTCTATTTTTTCTTAATCTAAAGAGCCCACTTCTCTTTCTTCTTAATTTTGCTTCATCAGTCTATTCTTAAATATGGACAAGGGCTCAAAGTTTGGACCTGGTCAATGTCTAGTCATTTCCTCATTGACCTCATTGAGCTTTAGACCTGAAGTATCATCATTATACTGGTGTGTCTCAAATATGTACATCCCACCTGTTTCAGATCTATTCCAAAATAGATTCCCCATTTTCCTCCAACAATACTTAGTTCATCACCTTAGTAAATAGAGATAATTTCAGATCTAAATTTCTTAAGAAATGGTAGCTGATATTTCACAATATTCACTTATTTGTTTTTCCTCTCAAATTGTGTATTTACTCTTTTAACAAATTCTTCCAGTTCTGCTTTTCAGAATGTGTCTCAAATCTGATCATTTTTCTTCATTCCATATTATGACACTGGTCCAAGCCACAATCCACTCTTTCTTATGGTATTTGCTTCTGGTTCATCTCTTTTTTTCTGCAATTATGCCATTTGGTATATTTCAAACAGAGCAAGCATACACTAGTTTTGATTTTACACTAAAGCGCAGATTGATACCACCAATATTCCCCACCCTTTTCAACCTTGCAGAAACCCTCCTGTCACTCATAAAAAATTAAACAAACAAAACAAGACAAAACCAAACTAAACCCACCAGAGACACCTTAATGGCTTACAAGGCCTTATATTTTAGCCTCTTGAGCTCATCTGTTGCCACCTCCTGTCTCAGGCATCCACTTATAGTCTGAGTGTTTTTCTCTCCATTGCCTGTAGGATTCTCTATCCCAAGGCCTTTGTTGGGTCCTTCTATGAAAAAAAGCTCTTCCTGCAAAGACTTACACTGCTTGCACTTTTACTTTCCTAATTCCTTTTTTAGTGCTTTCTACCCTAGTCGTATTCTCTGATGGTCTTATTTAAAGGTAACCTATTCCCATCACTTGTCCTACTTCCTGTCAGTTTTGTTTGTTTGGTTGTTTGTTTCTTGGCTTCCATGGCCCGCCTTTCACAGTGCACAAAAGACCTGGATCAGAGTGAGTCCCACCTAATCACTTTCAGACTTATTGGATCCTATAGTGCCTTGCTTGCATTTAATGAGCCCTCACTGTGTTTCTACTGATCAACAATGTGAAGCTCCAAATTATATTTTACCCCAGAATAGGGAGCACACAGTTTTTCCATTTCATGAATTTTTCACAGTTAACAAGAATTGAAAGTGGTTGTATATCAGAAACAGGTGTGTTTCATCTGTGTAGTAAAATATTAGGTTTCAAAGAATGGAAAATTTTGGTCGTCCACAGCAAAAGGAACTTTTGAATCAACAGGGACATTGAGCCAAGGGCTATATTCTTATATAGACTATGCCATACATCTAGGAAAATACTTATTAAAATTCTCTAAGGGCACCTTTGATCATCTTTAATTAAGTGAGTTATAATATGTACTTTTCACTTAAGGTCTTCTTTTCTCCACCACAACCAGACAAATTTTTCAAGGATAAGAGCCAAAAAAAGATAAGGCACAGAGGCCTTCAACTCCTGTGCCCCACAAGTAATTTTACACTTTCTAAATAAAACATTTAAAATCAAGAAAAGACTTTTTTCATCTGACAATAGGAAAATAATTTTAAGAACAATTCATACCATAAAAGCTGGCCTGTCTAGCTTCAGCTTTATTCTTCATTTATGTTTCCCGTTACTTTTTTTCTCTTTCAGTGCTGTATGTCATAAAATTCATTTCAAAGATTTAAAATACATCATGGAATTCCACGTAGAATTAAGGGCAATTGTACAGAGTAATATATCTTGAATTTTGTTACTCTTATAATACATATATTTCCCCAGGACTGTACATATACCCCACACAATTTCCCAGGGACAGGGTAGTTTTGTCTATGCCCTGGCACAGTGCCTCAACATGCAGCTGCCCTCCTTTCTCAGGAATCATGGTGTAAGTTGAAACAGACAGAACTCAAACTGGAAGAACAAGTAAGTGAAAACCATTAAGAAATTCTCAGATCTCTCTGACTTTAGGAACTAGAGATAGAAATTCTCATCTTCACTTATCACAACATTATTCTGCTAAGAGCTCTACAATACCATTTGGGACTACCTAAAATAATTTCAGCACCTCTGGTGTAAAGCACATAGATTTATTGACAAAAGTGTATTGTGTATATTTTTAAAGAAGTAGACTGGCAAAAATACCCTGGGTATTTGAGTGCATTGCACTTTGTCTTTTTCCCTTAACCCAGCTAGACCTCCCTAAGATATATGCGAAAAAGAAGCTCAGATCTACTTGTGTCTATGATGAATGATTTGGGAATAGTCCAAGTGGTAAGGGAGGGATTTAGGTCAGTTTCCTTGACTATAGCCTCATTTATTTATGAGAAGGTTCTGAGCAGATTTGCAGGGAAAGTGAAAAAAAATTTCATAATGTGGCTTTTCATTCAGACTCCTGTTTAGGAATAATAATCGCTGTCACTGGTTCAGCACTGGGGGCTGGGAAGACTGCTGCAGTCCATGCAGAGAAAACAGACCGAAAAACAAGTGGAGTAAAAACCAGTTCTGTGGTTTGATGATCTCTTTCTAGCATTCCGTTTTATCATTATACTGTCACTAAAAGAAAAGTTTTGCTTTCAATTTCATCAAATTTACATTTTCTGTTTTATCTAGTTTTATGTGTATTTGTGTGTGTGTGTCTGTGTGAGTATGTGTGTGTGTGAGACACAGAGAAAGAGAGAGAGACAGACAGATAGAGGCAGAGACAGAGAAAGAGAGAGACACAAAACAGAGACAAAGAAATTATTGAAGGTCATATTATACTGTTATTGTCTCATAAGGATTTCAAAATTACATTCCAATAATTTATCTATTTTGTAAATGATGAATTTAAGGCTCAGAGAGTTTCAGGAACATTTGCAGGGAGTAAAGTGAAGGAGGGAGAAAACTCAAACTGAAACTTAGGTTTCCTGATGCAAACCCGTGATTCCTCCCTGGGCCTTCTGCCTTCCTCACCTGGAGGAAGGCCTGCCTCGCTGCTCCCCACAGAATGCAAGACTGAAACAGGCTTTCTACCAGGCTCTCTGTGCCCTCCCTGGCCATAAGATTTCCGTATGTACATCTGCCCCTTCCATTTTAAGACTCAGACTTTTGAGATAAGAAAATTATTCCCTTCTACCTTCAGTATTCACACAGATGCTAATTTTAACCATGTACTAAGCAGAATATAAAAACTTTGTATTTGTCAGCATATTCAATGTCTCTCTTTTGCCTGCCCCTGGATTCTATTGTTTGCTTGACTTATTTTCACCTATTTATGCATCAGTTTATTTCTCTTTTACCCTACTGGTCTTATGTTTCTAAGGATTTCAAAATTAAACGTAGATAACAATACTCTTTACCCCTAAACACATATATGTATCAGAAGTTAGGGACTGAAATGTGTAGATACTTTGTTTAGATAAATTATCCATAAGGTAAAATGCATAAATCTTGCTTATTATTTAATAATTGATGTTCAAGTTTATATACCTGTGAAACTAAAATCTTTTTCACAGTATAGGATGTTGGCATGTCAAATCCAACATAATCCCCAATGAGTACTTCTACCAAAGCAGAGACAATTGCTGTTTGAGCTTTTGCATCATACATTATGTTTTCTATTTTAGATTTTATGGTCATTCAAGGGAGCTCAGCAGATTAAAGAACCTGCTTATGCAGAGGAAAGGGCTGGGGGTTCCAATCCTGGCATGCTGTGCTGGCAACTGGAACTAGGCCTGGCGGCACATGCCTGTAATCCCTACACTTAGGAAGTTTAAAAACAGGAAGGATCACTACAAGTCCGATCTGTGTAGTGAAACCTTCTAGATCCTGTAATAAACACATAAAAAATAAATAAAAGAATTTACATAGCATCCAGCTCATTCCTGTAAGACTGTTTTTAAAATCAGCATTTAAAAGAAATTGTAATTCACTTTTCATTTCTGGGCAGAATCCCACTTCATGAATATATCTTAGTGTTCATCCATTCCTCTGTTGATGAAAACAGTTCAGGCTTTTAACTATGTGGCTGATATGAGTATTCTTACACAAGTCTTTATGATGTTCACAAGTTTTTATTTTTATAAGTAAATATCTACATGTAGAATTTCTACTTCTTGGAATAACCATTTGCTTAGTTTTAGAAAGGATCTGCCAGGTATTCGCCTAAAGTACTTGAACGATCTTAAATTCTCATTGACAATATATGGATTTTATGGTGATTCCCCAAGCTTGCCTGTTTGATGTTTTCTGTCTTTTACATTGTAGATTTTTCTGAAGTGTGTCTAGTGGGATCACACTGTCATTTTAACTTTAATTTTACTGATGATTAGTGACAATAAAGTTTTGGCTACTTCAATATCTATTGACTATGGAATTGTAAATTATTTAGTACTGTTCCCTGATTTAAAAAATGGAATTATTTTTCTTGTTTTATGTTTGATTTTGTAAAATGAGGAACACTGAATCCAAGTGAAATCATTGTGTTATTTAATGACTTTTCTAAAACTCGACCATGAAACATCCCCAAATTTCATTAGTTATAATAGATGAAGCAGAGAAAGTAGTGTTAAGTATGGCCTACAAATTGTAAAGAATATATACACATATATAATTTTTATTGCAATTACTCAAGGGCAAGAGTGGAATCGTCCTCTGGTACAAAATGTGACAGAACAAAATGGTCTAAGTTTGTCATGCTGTCTTTAATTTTCAGGGTAACTCTTGGAGATCTTAAGAATACCATCTCATTTTGTCTGAATCTGTCCTTCAGAACTGCCATTTTTTGTGCCATTAATCATTTCCTTGTAAAACTCAACTGGCCATCACACTCATTATTCTCCGCATTATTTAACAATTCTATGATATCTATGGCCAACTGCTAAATTCAACAATGGAGGATCAACTTGAGAAGGAGCAGAGGGGGTGTAATAAATGTATTTCCCACTCCCCTTATTACTATAAAGTTGGAAAATTATGACCATATGCAGACAGTGAGCCAGAGGGCAGTGAATTCCCTTTGTCTCCTTATTATTCACCCATAGTGCCAATCCCAGTCCCTTTAGTGGTCAAAGGGTGACAGAAGCCATACATCAAACTTTTGCTGTAAAATGTTATCTGAAGGCAGAAAGTGGACCTGTAGGACAGATAGAATTCTACTCTGAGCCATGGGATTTATGATAAAATTCTATGACCAAATAAAAAATATCTGTGACTACATTTATGTGAAGCAACAGTGCCATTCTTGGGCTGGTTTAGGTCATCGCAGGTGCACATTCTTTGTCCTACTAGAGATACATCCCAGTAGACATGTGGGGATCTGTTTTGAATTTAAACCAAGGTTACGGGATAGATTGGGCAATTCTTTCAAATTCTTATTTTTCCAAAAAAAAAAAAATGCACATTTTGGTAAAACACTGGAAAATACAGATTATAATTCAAAAATAGGGCACTGTATGCCTATATGTGAAACATACACTTTTCATTTTGGTATATTTCTTTTGGGGACACCTTGGTTTATGCTTTGGCCCATGTGAAGGGAAACTTTTAAATAAATAAATATAAGTAAATTCCATAAATTGGAGCAGGAAGCTTAACAATGTGCACAAGTGGCAAATAACCAAGGACTGAACACCAGAGATGCTCAAATTCAAACTCAGTATTAGGTAAGGTAGACCATGACAGAAGCGTTGTGATATTTTCAGATATGCAAATTATCTGGGGAAGAGTTGCTGCTTGCTTTGGAAAGAAAAATATTTTAGATGTCTCGATCAAAATTGACAAATGGTTTTTGTCTCTCATTGCTTTAATTATAATGCCTATAAGTTTTTTTCTACCCCGAGAGAGAGGCCATGATCCTGTGATGTCTGAAATGACTTGTTTTTCTACTTGTGCGGGACAGGAAAGAAGTTAAGGATTTGGAGTATTTCTGTGTTCCCTAAAAGGAGGCCAGGCATGAAATACTATGAAGATTATCCAAATATACAGTTCAATTAGTCATTCATTATTCCTGTAACTAGTCATTATAGGAGACCCGTGGTTTAGTCTTTCTTCTTCCTCCTATTTCTTTCCTTTTTCTTCTGGAAAATTGGGCCTCTGGGTGTGAAAGAAAATTTCCATTTAATCCTTATGTGGGAGCATGACTCTGTCCAACATTGCTGAGATCCTCACAGGCAAGTTGTGACGTAGCTGTTGATTGTTAGCACTCTGCACTCCTTCCTGGCATATCCTGGGATGCCTGAGCAATGTGGACGAGATGGTGGTTCTTGCCAGCCTTTGATAGAGTTGTACTAGTGCAGTGAGTTTATCAGTTAAACCAAGATTTCTTTCTACCCTAACTTTGTTTCATTTGATAACTCCTCTAAACTGGTAAATTTAGCAGTTGAGTGCATATAGTGCTGGTCTATCTGATTTTCAGAGTCCTCCTTTTAAAAAAAAGTGGAACACACTAAAGTAAAATATTTTGGCTTTGTGGAGATATATTATGCATTCTGAAAGAGTATGTTAGCCTTGGTTCTGCAACTATTTTGTAAGGCAGAATTTTCCAAGCATCCTCAGGAATAAGTTACAGGCATACAACCCTGGAGAGTCCAGGTGAGGCGTGAGGTGTCTGACATCCTGGTCCAGTGGCCTCTAGCAATCTGAATGCTCTTTTTCCAGGGTAACAGAAGTACTCTACACACATATAGACATGTGTTCAACACTTGGATTCAGACTATGTTCAAGTCCCCTACATTCAAGATGAGGGTGCAAACCTGTGGCTCAAGGGAGCTTCGCAGGAACCCTTAGTCCCTTTCTGATAGTAACAGTCTCATTTTCTATTTTCACATATATTTAGCATTTATACTTGTTTTCTATGTATTTATAGTACAGAGCCTACAGGGTCTCATTACACAAATTGGACTCGTAGTGATCCTCCTGTGCTCAGCCACCCAGGCACTGGGATGGCAGTTGGATGCCACCGTGCCCAGTCTCACTGGCTGTCTCTGTGTGCCCCCGGGGGCGGGGTCAGCTCGGCACACTGCAGATCGAACCCCGGTTCCTGCATCTGCATTAATCAGGCACTTTATTCCTCTTAGTTATCTGGCTGGCCCTTGGTTTTGACCTTTAAATTCTTTCAATAGCATTTAAGCTTGTAGCATGTTGACTGCAATGCATGCACAGGCTGAGCCCCTGTTTAAAACATCTTAAATGGCAAAAGTCCCATTGAATTAAAAATAAATTCTCCCTTAGAAAGGTCACCATTATATTTGTCGGTGAAAGAAAAGGATAAGTCCTTGAAGCTTATCTAGTAGCAGTAGTCTATACATGGAAGTTAATTCAGATTCTCATTAGAATTTTGAAAATATTTTACTTGGAAGCATGATATAAATTCAAATTTCATATTTTCCCCCAATGTTTTGTGTTAAAAATATATCATGTTAAAATATGATGATTTTTTCCCCTAGAAAATATCTTCTGAGCATTCTTAAATCTCTTCGAGTTTTCACCAGTGAGCCACACAAGTTCCTCTAAATGCTCTGACAATGAAGACTAGGAAAGCCCTACAGTAAGGTAAATAGTTGTATGACTTCTTCGATGGTATTGTCTGGATTCTGTTCAAATGGCTGGATGGTGTTCATAGCCATTTACTAATGAATTAAAGCTTCTTTCTTGCAGACAAACTATAAAACAGCAAGAGTCCATAGAGCAGAGCACTTTAGAAGGTTAAGGCAGGGGAATCACAAATACTCAGTCAGCCTGGACACCTTAGAAATTTATTTTTATGTTTTAAAATAATTTGTTTATTTGCTTATTTATTTGGTACAGGGTCTCACTACACACCTCAGACTTGTAATGACCCTCCTCTCTTAGCTCCCCAGCACTGGAATTACAGCTGTGCACCACCATGCCTGGTTTTGGTGGCTGGCAAGATGTGTCTGGGGTTCCTGGGGGCCAACTCAGCATGTGGTACTGGAGATCGAACCTGGGTCCTTGCACTTGCCAAGCTGGCACTTGGACTGCCAAGCTAACTCCCCCAGCCCACATTCCTTAGAAATTTAGTAAGACTCTAGAATCAACCTCTGGTACTAAACACACACACACACACACACACACACACACACACACACACACACACACATACACACAGTCTGTAAGCACTGATGTGTACTGTATAATGAATTATATGTGCACTGAAAAAGTGAACAAATGTAAGTGACCCCCAGCCAGATGTGTGCACCAACTGCAGCTGCCAGGCCTGGGCACATAGAATAGTCTGGAGAGTAGACTCTGGCATTTCTGATTCAACCCTGAACCCATCCCTCATTCCCTGTCCTGTGTTTGTGGCTGACTCAAGAAAGTTTCCCTGCACTTTAATCAGATGCTTGAAATGAACTATAAAGTAGCTTAAATTTGCACGAGAGACTCTATGTGCACTTTTAATTGTCAAAATTAATAATAAGCAAGAATACATGGGAAAGGGGACAGGGTCTTTCTTTCTAAGAAACTATTAACAGGAGAAACAATAGAGTTTCATGAACTGAAACACTGGACTGGAGGGCTGAGTGAGCCCTGTGGAGTCTCTCTCAGGTTGGATGGATCCATTTGGGATCATTTCTGTCCTTCAAACCTTCGCATCCACCAACTTGGCTGAGGCCATCATCATGTTCTATGGCTTCAGTGATGATGGAGTTGGACCATTCTTTCTTCTGTCCTTTGTCAAGGACCATCTGTCCTTCCCCAAAGTCCACTTATAATATTCGTACTACTACTCTTCTTACCATGACCCATTCTTTTCTTCTTCTTCTTCCTCTTCTTCCCCTTCTTCCTCTTCTTCTTCCTTCTTCTTCTTCTTCTTCTTCTTCTTCTTCTTCTTCTTCTTCTTCTTCTTCTTCTTCTTCTTCTTCTTCTTCTTCTTCTCCTTCTCCTTCTCCTTCTCCTCCTTCTCCTTCTCCTCCTCTTTCTCCTTCTCCTTCTGCTTTTTCTTCTACTTCTTCTGCTTCTGTCTCTTCTTCTTCTGCTTCTTCTTCTTCACTTCTCTTTTCTTCTTTTTCTGACAGTGTCATACTAAATTACTATGTTGATCAAGCTTGATCTGAACTTGTGATTTCCCTGCCACAGTCTCCCACAGACATGAGGTTACAGGTGTGCATCAGCATCTGCTTCATCTGACCTCATCACCTGTTCACTTCTATGCTCATGATGGTCCAGCCCCATGCCTCTGCTTGCTCTTTCTCAGCTGCTCTCAGCTCTTTATGTACTTAGGAGCCTCCTACTTGCTATTCTTACCACATGTCAGATTCCCTGTCTTATCTCCAATAGCACCTTTACTCAAAACCCTCTCAGCTTTCTGCATATAATGTTTACAGTATATGCCACAGTCTTATTTATATCTGTGAATGCATCTATGTGCCTTTCCTCATAGATTTAGAGAATTAGCTCTTATTTCACTACTGTATTTGCAATCTTTAGCGTAATGAGTAATACTAATTAATGAATAATTGTTACAAAAGAAAATTATTTGTATAAATAAATTACAGAGTGTCATCTAAGAACCTCAGTCCAAGATTCAACAAGAACATGACCATTTTGAGTACATCAGTAGCTATCAAGGATAAAGGGCCCAAGTCTACCTGGACACATTTTGGGGGCACTGTTCGGTCTCACCTGCTTCTTGCTTTTCTCAGCTGCCTTGAGATCAGCATTATTTTTGTGTCAAGGAAAAATTTAGCTGGTTGGCCTTTCAACCAAATCTTTACTGCAAAATATTTAGGGTGTAAATTCTTTGTGTTTTTATTAATTTCTCTTTCCCTAAAATATAAATGATTATTTATCTGTGTCCATTGATTTCTAGCAAAGAAGCAAGAGGGGAAAAACGTCTATGTGAACTTATGCTTTCTTGGGCATTTCACGTTTTGAAAAAATGTTATTGGTACAGATCTTCCCCAAGAGGGGAAGAGCAGTTGGTGAGTCATTTTTGGCTATACTCTACTCCTAACTCTCTGTTTCTGTGTCCTAAGCTAGAAGAACAGGACTGAGGAGCTTGGTATCTTGTATCTGAAAGACTGCCAAGATTTTGCTGAAAGTATTCCAACATACTTTGGTGTCTGTAGTAAAAGTCTCATTCAAGGTTTTGGTTTTCTTTTGAAATTAGTCACTTGTAGCCTCACCAATCTTCCTTTTTTATAAATGTTATAGTGGTAAGTATAATCTATAAAATACTCGTATTAACTATTCACTGACCCAAAGCGACATTAGATGTATATTAACATTTTGTTCACATGCATGATGTTTTAGGCAATCTTGGATTATTTGTATCAAAATTCCACTGGCAGAGCTTTCCTTTTGATCTGTGAGCTATTAGAAGCCCCGTTACTATAGATGAAAGGAGTTAGAAAGTTCTATATCACAACGCAGTGTGATCAGTAATTCACAGAGCAGGTAATTTGCAATGACTTCCCAAGCCTTTGATTGCACCAGGTTTATGGCTATTAGCAGTTTCCCCTTTCAAATTTGTATGGTTCCATACTTCCTTTTTGACCTCTTTTTCATCATTTATGGTCCAATTTGGTAGTGAAAAAACATAACTGCTTGCTGAGCGCACGGCTGTCATTCAAGCCCTAGTGACTTACTGAGCACTTTGACATTTGTGATGATGAGAAAAACATTAAGCAGGTGTACAGAACACTAACCAGGTTTCTGAAACAATGCTTTATGGGATTCACAATGTACCTCTGGGCTATAAACCAAATCAGACTTGATTTTCTTTATCAATTTAATCTTGGTGTGCAAATTCCTATTCAAATCAGGAAGCACAGTTTTCACTAAAATTGAAGTTAAATAAAATTCCCAATAATATTATTAATATAGGATATCATATGAACAACTGGAAAGGTAGCAAATGCTTGCTTCTAAAATAATATAAAAATAGGGCTACCATGTCTGCTTTGAAGTCGTGCAATTAGGAGAAGTACTTGATACTGGACTATGTAAGATTTAAGCCCTATAAAATAACTTTAGAAATGAAAATGTATGGGTAAATGGCATGACTCAACCCATTCTCTGTCTGAACTGCATGTATATCATGTAAAAAATATTATTTTGTGCAGTTTTTCTTTGCACATTAAAACTGGGCATCTGTTGCACAGGTGCGAAGCACACCTTGGTGTGAGCTTGTCTGCCCTCATGTGCAGTTTGTCTGGGAGCTGGGGAAGCCTGCAAATTTCAACATAATCCAGGTCCCCAATTAGTGTGCTTGAGGAGGTACTCAAAGTCGGTACCGCTGAGCACAGCGAACAAGCAGAGTGTAATTCCCCACTTACCAGAATCCAGTCCTGGTTCCTATTAGATACTATAGAATCCGTCATGCAGACCCAGAATATTTCTCAATTTACAGTGAAAAAAATATGTCACATGCATTATAGAATCTCAAATCTTTGAGAACAGTAAGTCATCCATTTCTTCTAATCATTTTAGTAAAAAAGAAAATACCTTCATTAGTAGTGGTAGAACCTTGCACTTTGATGTTCTGGGTATTTAACATAATGCAAAAGTTATTGAAGAAGCCATGAATCTAAAATAGCTATTTTTGAATTGTTTCATGATTTTTTAAGTGATAGCTTCTAATAGCAAGCCTAAAAGTGGCACCCACTGATATACTATGTAGAACTACAGTCTTGTCATAGGAGACCATTGACTCCTTATAAGCAAAATGCAAAGGGACGACTCTGGCCTTCTCATGGAAAGAGGCTGCTCCAGAAGATCGATGCCTGTGAAGACCAAGGGAAACAAGAGCAATGCCCCCAGGAACATGACTTGCCTTCTTGCACAGAAAATTATCTGTGTTCTTTCAATTTTATAAATTTAAATTTTATTTATTTTTTGTTACAGGGCCTCACTGTGCAGTTTGGACTCATAGCAATCCTCCTGTCTCAGCCTCCCAAGCACTGGGATTATAGCTGTGGGGTCGGCACAGCATGCGGTACCAAGGACTGAACTTAGGACCTTGCACTTGCCAGGCAGGCACTTAGACCGCTGAGCTATCTCCTTAGCTCTGCATGTTCTTTTCATACACAGCAAAGCCTGCACATGAAAGGGAGAAGAATTAATTGCATGTTTGAATACCAAGTACATACAGCTATAAAATCCCCTGCTTGCTAGTAAACATAATGATACGGGCAGCTCAGCTGGCTTTTCCTCCCTCGCTAGCTTATTTCGTGTCTGCTGTTTGCTCTGTGCACACTCGTTGCACCTTCAGTTTGCTGACCATGTGCACTTAGCATACACTTTCTCCCTTGCCAAATGTGCTGTACAGAGATCAGTGACATGAATGAGTTTAAGACAGGAAGTTCAATTTAAAAACAAGGCAATGGTGATACATTATGAGTTTTACAGAGATGGCAAGAAATTTTATATCTGCTATGTCCCTCAGGCTGGTTGCAATTTCAGTGCGGAGTGGAACTGTTTCTGAGAAATTATTGATCTTGACTTTTACCAGGCCTGCAGTAAAGCAAAGGTAACAAATAATGTCCTGCTTAAATTTGGTGAAAAACTATTTGCAGCCTTGGTTGTAAGTTGGGACCAAACTTGAAAGCCCCGGACTCAAACCCAACAGTATCCTGACTCAGCAACTACTTTTATTTGTTCAGTTTTACTGATGAGATTTTTTAGGTGAGTTAATGAGTGCTTCCTGTGAATGTGTCTTTATGTTTTATCGGGTCGTACCTGAAAACACATGTTGTTTTGTATACGTGTGCTGACGACAAAGACCCGAAGGCACCACCTCCTGCTTATTACAACCTCTGCTTGTGCTTTCATCTTTTCAAAGATTGCCCATGATCCTCTGGAGTGGGTTATTTATAAGAATGAATGAACTGATGGGGTATGACTCCACAGGAAAAAGTACGAGCATCTCATAAAACGTGTGCAAATACAAACCAAATGAGGGAGACTTACTAGGTTGTTTACTTACACATATAAAACTGTTGCATTCTACTTCTCTATAAAAGTTCACTCCACTTTGGCTCCAAAAATGTATTCGCATTATAATGTGAGATGTGAATGAATTCCTTCCACAAGTGGGGAAATACCAAGGAAAATCGTTTCAGTTTATGAAATTACACTTAGCAGGTTTATTTGTTCTCTCTCAACTCGAAACCCACAAGTTCTTACTAAGGCTATGGCTCATATTTCAAATAGCAAGAAATCTTCAGGCCTCTCCCTCTCCTTCTCTCCTCAAAATAAACCTACAAAGCACCTGGATTTAGAAGAACATCGATATATTGCCCATTAACTCTGAAAAATAGCAAACACTTACATAATAAAAATAAATAGCATGCGCGGTAATCGATGAGGAGACGGCGTCCCACATTGTTTATTGATTCATAAGGCTGAGATTAAAGTGGGATTCTTGCCTGTGTTTATCAACAGTTTTTTTTTTTTTTTTTTTTTTTAGCAGTAAGTGAACCTGGAATCCCACAAACCAATCAATAAAGTTTAAAAGCTTCAGTGAATCTAACCTATAACAGGTCCTTGTTTGGAGAACACACTCAAGAAACACATGTGCCTTTAAGAGGTCTTGAAAGACTTTACACCCATGCACCATTACCATTTCCAAACACCCTGCAGCATTACCAGCCCAACATATGCTCACTGTATATCACCGTGACCTCCTCACTAAAGCTCTTTTGACTGGAGTGCTTTTAATACCCACTTTCTCAGCTGAGCTCAGGAGTGATTTGTTTTACATGCCACATTAATCCTTTCCACATTTTCTGGATGAGGCAACCACAATTCCACTTGTGAGGTGTTTCTAAAACACAGTTATAGGAATAAAGCAGCAGGGTCCCAGACTTGACAACTTCCCCCTAGGCAGCTGACAAAGTGGGCTATCATGCCTTGGTTTAACTCTTCAAACAAGCAATTGTGCCCAGCCACTATGGTGGGCCAGCCTTCAAGCGAGGCCAGTAGGAGGCCCCATTTATTGAAGGCAATTTACTCTCAATTAAAACACTGTAGGATTCTTCATAGCCCTAATGCCTTATTAATAGTAATGTACATTAGTCAAGTGAAGATCAGGAAGAATTGGAAATTAGCAGTAGAAACCAAAATATATGAGACACATCTTAGTAAGACCAAGGTACACATATCACAGGCTGTAATCACAGGAAAAGGACTTTATTTTTTCTTAATAAATGGGCAATTAGTGTTCAAAGCATAGGCTTTTATTATGTGGTAATTTTACAGTTTAAACTTTAAAGGCAACTTCCCCAAAACCCAAATATATTTCAAGGCCAATGAACCTCTGTTGCATACATTTATGAACTTTTCTACATTTTAATGTTCATTGAATAAGTAATGTAGGCTTTTGAAATTTCAAGTTGTCAACAAGGCTAACTGATTGGACCAACTAGTTGTTAAAAATGTTTTTACATGTCATCACTGGGCTAATTTTATTAACTTGTTAGTATTATGCTTCCAATTTTATGTGTTAAAATCTAACTGTACAAGCAACTTGAGGCCAAAAATTATACCTTTATCCAATTCTAATTTATTGTTCTTCTCTCATAAATTTTATTTGCAGCTTCAGTGGTCTGAAGAAAGCAATAAATCAAGGTGAGGTGAGTTTTACATAGTTCAGGTTGACTTCCTTATTTTTGTTTGAAACTAATCCACTCTATTTCTCTGGTGTCATCATGGTGTGGCCACTAGTAGGGAGTTGGAGAGACCTCTTTCCTTTCCCATATAGAATATCAGTTCCACATGCTCAGGAGAGAAATCCTTTACATGAATTATGTGAAGGTTGTCATAATGCTTCAAAGGCATTTGGATAGCTATACATGCAAACGATTTTTATCTCTTGTGTCAAGTTATCTTCCTAGAATAACAGAGAATATTTCTACTTGGTTTTCTGAGGAAGCTTCTTGAAGGAATGATGCCTTGAGACCTCATCGTTGTGGCTGAAAATCTAGCTGCTGGGCTGGGTCTGGAAAACTACAGGCCCCATCTAATATTTGAAAAACAATTGATGGAGTGAAACACTTGTCAATCTAAAGAAAAAATCTGATTTTAGAATAACAGCCAGCAACATTTACATTGGTACTAGAATACCAAGAAAAAAGTTGCTTCCTGAACTCAATCAATTAGATGTCTAGTTTCCTTTGAAACAAAAGTATTGAATCAAGTAAAGAAAAAAGACACTGAGTATAATCTCTCCATCACACACACATACACATGCACACACATACACTTATCAGAGATATTGCCTTAAGAAATTAAGATTTATTTAAATATAGAAAGCAAAATATTAACTTAATACCTCACTTGCAGAAATAAGATCATATTGTACATAGATTAAGAAAAACTGTATTCATTTAAAAATTATGTAAATATTTAAAGTGCAAACTAGAGTATAAATGAATGTGAATATTTGATGAAAAACTGTTAATCTATTTATTCTGTTTTAAATTGATTTACAAAAAAGAAACAGCTCTGGGAGCTCTTCTCTCTGTCAAAAATCATCTCAAGTGAGACAGTGCTTGAGAAAAACCCTGCCTGAGTCAAAAGTTAGTGACTGTTTTGAACTTCAGTTTCAGTACTTTATTTTCAGTATGTCTAGAGAACTTTTTCTAGAGTACTTTATACTCTAAATTTGTGTTTGTTTAAAGGGATCTAGAATTCTGTGGCCAGTTTAGAATTGTGAAAGCACTGTTTTTCCCCCTGCTTAGATAAATTTGCTCAGCTGGGTTTGAGTTTGTATTTAGTTTTATCCACTGAAATGGCCTATTCCTCTTGCCATTGGGCGTTTTTTCAATCTTAACAAAACCAAGTCCATATTATAGGTCTCCCGGCCAACATTCCAGGTAAATGAACGGTTTTAAAGAAAAATGGTGCTATTTTTCAAAAGCCTGACATTTAAAAAAATACAAGTCCAGAATTGAAGCCTTCAATAATTTTTCCATGCCTATATGCTACAAGAAGCAAAGAACTGCACAAATGAACACATCTGGGGTTGTTTTCCAGCTGTTATTTCCCACCAGGGAAAATATTTAGAAATAAGACTCAGACTTTGTTCTGGAACTACAAAGAGACCAGCCATCTTGATGCTTTTCCATCATTTAACGATTTTCCTCATATTGTGCGGTGGCTTTACTGCCCTGTTGCACACGCCGCCCCGTCCACCGTTGGTACCCATTTACGTTGGGCATGTTCCAATTTCCAAGTCTGTTTTGTGGCATTCATAGCTTACAGCTAATGAGACCATTCAGTCTTTTTTAATATAAATATTACAATATATTTTACCATAAAAATCTAGAGGAAATGATTCAAAATTAGAAAACAGACTAACAGAAGAGTGGAGTAACCTTGTCTTTAAGCCGGTAAGGTTGGGTGATTGTGGTTGAATTAGCATTTACCTCCACATGTCAGGAGATGCAAGGTGAGTGTCATGTGTGTATTTTTCCATATTGTATGTGTATGCACTTATAACACATCGATACATGTATGTATACATACATATGTTTGTGTACATGCACATAGATACTCACATATGTGAAATTATCCATATAATTAAATAGTGAGTAGATTCTGGCAGTTTATATACCTTGTAGTATTTAACTTTATAACATCAAAATTTCAAATATATGAATATATGCATTTCAATATTATTTTCATTCTCATCTTAGATTTTTGTGTTTTTGAAGTTTTAGTTTTTTTGCCCTCAATAAAATGAAGTAGGGCTGTAAGGTGCAGACATATCATCTGTAAGAAATCTAAATACAAATAATCCTATTTAGGGGATGGGTTGGTTAACTGTGATGTGGCTCATGTAGTTCTACATTTGCAATTCTGGGAAGACAGCACCTTCAAGCATAACTCAGAGAGTAAGATTAACGAGCCCTTGATTATAAGCTATATTTATGTTATTCAACAAGAAAATGTTAGGTATATGAGCATCAGTGGAAGCATTTGTAGGGCTTAGGTCTGCAAAGAGCTAGACTAAATGCTTTGAATAATTTAGGGTATGTCTGCCTATTAAATAGCATCCATCCCCTTGGTGTGATGATACGTTCAAATGGACAATATGTGAGATATTAGGAAGTGCATTTCAACAAGAGTAACATTAAATTAATACAAACTCTCTCTACTATACACTCTGCATTGTCAAAAATTTAATTTGGGGCCTATTTCCTTAACATCAGTATTTCTTACTCATCATAAATAGGATCTTATTTTATATTTTGTCCTCATCATCCTTTGCTTCAACTGAAAGTGTGCCATTTATATTTTTACTTTATTTTAGGGTTGAATATTACTGTATAGCATATATAATAACTTAATAATTAACCCAATTGATAATATTGAAATTTTCTCTATTATAAAAATTACTTGACACTAACTTATGTAGAAACTTTGTCACTATGCATCAATAACAAACATATATTTAGCATTAGGATTAAAGAAAGGTTGTGAAGATGAACAGTCCCCTATTACAAGTAAGTGGCATTGGGATAGAGAGGTTGGCCTGAGATGGCACCACGTGGCGGCCTCGCTTGGATATGCTGAATGAGTGAGCAATGTGGAAATCAAATGCAAAGATGACAGAGAGGACAAGGCTGTGCTCAATTGACAGGATTTCTGCTAGTGCAGTTACAGAAATGGGATAAGGTGGTGAATTTATCTAATAACTAAAAAGAAGAGAGCGAGGCACTGAGTTGGGCTACAGGAAGACTCCATGGCTTCCCCACTCAGGGAGACAGAAGAGAAAGGCTATAGGACAGATTTTTGTAATTAAAAAATCTCAGCATGAGTTACTGCATCCAGACATGTCCCCAGATGATATTCATTAATTCTACTTTGTTAAGCTGAGGAGAAATTCTCAGCATGTGTAGGAAGAGTGGCACAGACATGGCGCATGAAGAGATGCAGGCAGGAATCTATTCTGAGGTGGCCGAGCAGCTGGATTTTCTCAGGAAAATGAGCAATGAATTGGTTGCTAACTGGGAAGAGAACTGATAGTGCTGAATTCTGAGATGCTTGGAGAACAGCTGGATCTGGCTGCTATGAGGCCTGTGACTACTCACCACCTCAGGTCATTGCTTTTGGGACTTTAACACTGGTGTATTATTTACACTACATAGAAAGCACTTTCCTTTCCCCCAAAGTGGGCAGCCCTGTATATCATAAGCCAAAATATGAGTTCTGTGGCAAAATAGACAAAGATCCACAGAACATGGCCTAAATAATATTATGCAAATTCAAGTGATGTTCTGCTATGAAAAATTTGCATAACAAAAGAGTCTTACAGATTTCAGGGTGGCGGGCAAGGCTGGCAAGCATGAATTTGTCCTCGGGCATCAGGCTTTTTGATGGTGTTTGTATAAGTGAGCATGGACACAATGATCCAGAGAGGACATGTTTGCTATAGCATTTTGTTGTAACTTATTTCCATGGTGTTATGTATTTATATATATTTTTCTGAGAAAGGGTCATAAGCTTCACCGTTGGTAACACAAATATATCAAAGAATCTGCCCCATTTTTTTCTGTCCCTCCTTCCCATCCCCTCTCCTTAATGACAAAAAGAATTCGGCTTCAGTGACAACTCTTCAGCGGCCTTTCCTGACTACCCATTCTAAAACACCTTCCTGAGCACATTTTGCCATAATTTTTTGTTTTTCTTTCAGTAATGAGTGACTTATACTTATTTCTTTTCTCAGTAAGCCACACTGGTTCTGGTTGACATTTCTTTCTTAATGCTCCCACTCATATTCCAAGCTTCTTTGGATTTTTCTTTTTAAATGACAAATTTTCTTAGTTTTTGCACACTCAGTCATCTTTCTTCTTTCATTTCAGTTTCCTTCTTGGATCTGTAGAAGCTCATGATCCTTTCTTCGAAAAATACATATCACCAAGGAAATAAATTACATCAAAATACTATTGCAAGGAATGTGATAACTAGAGCTTCAGGAAAGTAATATATGTACTTTTTAATTAAATCATTAAATATGAGAACTAGATGGTAGGTCTAATAACTCATTGTAATAATGATATATGGGCTTAGTATTTCAACATGAAATAATATTGTGATATTAAAATTCCATGATTTAACATTTCTCAAATGGCCAGTGGTGAGGAGCATTTTTTTTCCAGATATTTATTTGCCTCTTGTGTTTCTTCCTCTGAGAAGTGTATATTCACCTCAGATGCCCATTTATGGATTGGGCCCTTAGATTTTTTTTTAGTTATTTATACATTTTAGATAGAATACCTTTGTCTGAGTGGGTTTTTTTTTTTTTTTTTGTTTGTCTTTTTGAGACAGGGTCTCACTATGCAGTTCAGGCTGGCCTTAAGCTCACTTTGTAGCTCAGGCTGGTCTCGAACTCACAACAATCCTCCTGCCTCAGCCTCCCGAGTGCTGGGATTACAGGCATGCGCCACCATGCCCGGCAAGTCTGAGTGGTTATTGGTTAAGATTTTTTTCCAAATTTGTGGGTTGTCTTTTTGCTCTGTTGATGATTCCTTTTGACATGCAAGAACATAAGGATTAAACAAAAAAAGAGGAAAGGGAAAAAGATAGGCAAAAAGGCAGGGGGAACAGCAAGCAAGTATACACACAGGCTGGCTGAGGTGATTGTACTAAGAATTTCCATCAGTTTTTTGAAAATAGCAGTTAGTGTGTAGAATTTTCACCTTGACTAACTCTGTATCCTAATGTCTACATCTAGGCCATTCCATCCAGGACAGCGTAATACAAAAGCCATGCTTGAAAAACTCTCACCTTGTTCTTCTAATTGTGTACCATTTTTAATGTCATATCAATTATTACATACTCTTTTAAAATAAATTTTATTTATTTATTTTTATTTATTTATTTTTTTTGTCTTTTTGAGACAGGGTCTCACTATGCAGTTCAGGCTGGCCTTGAGCTCACTTTGTAGCTCAGGCTGGTCTCGAACTCACAACAATCCGCCTGCCTCAGCCTTCCGAGTGCTGGAATTATTAGAAAAGGTAAGGGAAGAAAAATGAAGACAGATAAGAACAAAAATTTAAGGTTCCTGAAAGCAAGTGGTAATATTCAATATGTCCAATCTTACCTAACTATATCTGTTAAGCTACACAATAGATTTGACAATAAAAAATAGATAATATATCAACTTTTTTTTTTTTTTTTTTGTATTTTAGAGAAGGGTCTGCAGGGTGTTCAGGGCCTCACTACTAGATTGGACTCACAATGATTCGCCTGTTTACAACCTCCCAAAAGTTGGGATTACAGCTGTATGCCACTACACCCAGTCTCAAATGCCATCTCAGAGTGCCCTGGGGGCAAGGCTGGCATGGGAAGCTTGGGGATCACACAGCTGGCCCCTATACCTGTTTGCAGGCCCTTTAATCCATGGAGCTATTTGGCTGGCCCCTTTAAACCATTATTAATCAGTTATTCTTGTTTTGATAATCTGCAGCACATGTATTATTGTATGTTACCCTGTTTCTGTCTTTGTTTTTGAATTTTGTTCTTGCTTTTGTTATTACGCTTCAAAATAAAATTAAATTAAAATTTAAAAAATTCCATGATTTCGATGGCTGCTAAGTCAGGACTATTGTTGCCACAACTGTGGAACTTGGCAGAAGATAATGCTGAATCAAGTGTTAAACGTTTTCCTAATCAAATTTCTATAACCCTGATCCAGGAGATAGTTGGGGGATGGTGGAGATTTGCATGTTTCTTTATGATAAATGGAAGAAGGTGTGAATACGAAGACAGTAATAATCATAAAACTTGAATTCTGGAGCTTTCATATTCAACATTGAGGAGCAAGATTACTACACATTTTGAGAGTGACAAGGAAGGCTACCAGTCCTAGTGGGGCTCTAAGCAGGAAAGGGCTCTGTGGAACCCTGCCACCCACACTGTGCCATGATAGCAGAGGCTCTGGGATAGCAGAATCAAGATGTAGACAGTAGGTGCTATGCATCAGAACTACCTGTGGTGAAAGTAGTGAAGCACAGGTTCCTCGCATCCTGGGGCAAAGCTTCCTCATTTTACCACAAAGAAGAAATTACATGCTGACCCTTAGAGGGTCTGAACACTTGACTCTGTGGCCTCAAGTGAAAGAGCAGCCCAAGAGGGCATCGTGAACTGATGCATATGAACCAAATAATGTGATTACAGTGAAGCAAACCTAGGAATAACTTATTAGATGGAAGCAGTATATCCACAACCAGGCATAAGCAGGACTACAGGAAAAAATAGGTTGCACGTCATCTGGCCCAGACCTCTATCTTATCTGCCTCTGCTTCCTAGCATTCTTTCTTCTTTCAGACAAACTTACAGCAGCTGTGAGGAAACCTGTTGGTGCTGTTGGGGTACCCTGGTGTACTTGGCACGCACTGTACATAAAAGGAAATTGGCAAAAGAAGCATGCATGTGTGGACAGCAGTAAAGAGCCCAGCTGTTTGGGTGGAGGGATAAAAAGAAAGACTGAAAACAAAAGGGCAAGAAAATATAGAGAAGCCACATACAGAATCTCATAGAAGTAACTCCAGGGGCACAATATTTGGCCTCTTGAAGATATAAGTTACCATGCAAAGGAAGGACAACCTTCTCCCAGGATGGCAGCACCCTTAAGACTGACAATGCACTCGCTCTCACTGATTTTTTTTTTTTTTTTTGTCTCTCTGAGACAGGGTCTCACTGTGCAGTTCAGGCTGGCCTTAAGCTCACTTTGTAGCTCAGGCTGGTCTTCAACTCACAACAGTCCTCCTGCCTCAGCCTCCCCAGTGCTGGGATTACAGGCCTGCGCCACCATGCCTGGCTCTCATTGATGTTTTAGCCTCCAGTAGTACACTATTGGCCTGGAAAAAAAAAGATGTTAGAACTGTTGCCAGTTACTGTTCTACAGAAACATACTTTCAGAAATTATGACTTTTGACACCAGTTATAAGTTTCTCTGGACTGAGGGACTCTTGTTCCCGAAGGAGAATTATTCTCACAAAAGGTGATATTTGTATTGAGTCCTGTTCTACAGATGTCAGCCAGTCACTTCTGTCTCCTCTTTGCCAAAATTCACCAGGAAGGCAAATAAACCACCATGGTGATAAGAGTGATGGGTGTCAGTCTTTGAGAACAGATAAGCTCTGTGGTAGTCACAGGAAAGACAAACACTAGGTTTTGTTTGGTGGTCCCTCAGAGTCATCTTTTGGAAAGCAATTGATTCTCTCTTCTTTACTATCCACTTTACATATGTCACATTTTTTGACTAATAGTTCTCTTGGTCTAGGGGGTTTCCTGGATGATCAGTGTGGATCCTTATCTAGGAAGTATAGGAGGAAAGATGACTTTAGGGAGCAAATTGTGCACAACTGTAGGAGTGTAAACACTTAGCACAGTAGTTGGGGGAAATGGAAATCAGGGTAAAGACTGCCCAGTCGATTTCATGTTTTATAAAGGCACTTGCTGATACAGTGAGGCAATTTTATGTTTCCTGGTTATCACTAGGAGGCATGGAAATGTAACTCAGAAGAATGCTGGAGGAAACCAGAGATAGAAACCAGTAATTGAGAATGTACAGGATAGGGGTATTTAAGGGAGCAAGGCATGAAGGTGGTGCGAGGGGAAACCGCAGGGCTTCGTGTTGAAGAAAGAAAGGCTTATATGGATTGTCAAAGACCAAGTAGGAAATCCTAGAAAGTGACATCACAAAAGCAAGTTGAGTTCTGTAAGGAACTGAGACTGATAAGGTGCCCTCAGAAAATAAAATGACAGGAGAAAAAAAAGAATATTTACACAAGACAAGGTAGATAAAACTGTAGACAGAAAAATGACCCTAAATATTTTAAAACAAAGTTGAATGGAGTCTATTTTGGTTTGTAACAATAGTACAAAAAGAGGTAAATTGTTTTGTTCTTTGTATTAGAATTTTGGTTTAAATTAATGGATGTGTGTATGTGTAATCTTTGTCTGATACATGCATTGAAAACTTCTGTGGTTTCTGTCTAGATGTCCCCCCAAAGTCTCAAGCAGTCATATATGCCTTTTCAGAGGTTGCTGGTTCTGTGGTATGAGATGTTGGGATTAAGCCATTTGACACTGGAATTAAGGGTTCGTGAATACACTGATTGGTTTGACATAGTTCTAGGTGGTGATAACAGGAAAACCCACCCTGGGTGTGGGTGGAACCACATAAAAGTAGGCCAGAAGGGATGAAGGGAGAGACGCTTCTGCCTCACTGCTGCCTGCTGCTGCACTGCTTGCCTGCTGCGCTGCTGCCTTCCGCCCATCATGAGCCACTTTTCTTCCATGATGGTGCCTCTCTGCCATGCTGCCCTGCCTTGGAGCCAGCCATTTATGCACTGAAGCCTCTACAGCTCATGAGTGACCACAAACATTTCCTCCTATAATTTGGATATTTTATCTCAGGCATGAGAAAAGTAGCTAAGATAGGAGCAATGCATTTTTAGCCCTCTACATGTTTTATTTTTACATCAGGACAAGATATGCTTTAATTATAAACTAGGTCTGAGTTTCACCATCCTTGATAAAATTTACGCGACAATAGGATTCCTTGTTGCTAAGTGCTAGGCTTGGTTTTCTTTTTTCGTTTGTACGTCTTTGGTATAGGGCCTATAGGGTCTCACTATGCAGATTAGACTCAAGACCGGGCGTGGTGGCGCATGCCTGCAATCCCAGCACTAGTGAGGCTGAGGCAGGAGGATTGTTGTGAGTTTGAGACCAGCCTGAGCTACAAAGTGAGCTTAAGGCCAGCCTCAACTGCATAGTAAGACCCTGTCTCAAAAAGACCAAAAAAAAAAAAAAAAAAACAAAACAGATTAGACTCATAGTGATTCTCCTGTTTTCAGACTAGCAAGTGCTAGGATTCCAGGAGGTGCTACCATGCCCAGTCTCAATAGCAGTCTCAGCATGCTTGTGGGGGCAGCATGGCAGGCCAGGGATTAAACCCAGAGCCCCTGCATCTGCCTACGTAGGTGCTTTAATCCGCTGAGCTATCTGGCTGGCCTAGGCTTGGGTTTTCTTAATCTGGAATGTATTCTCTGTTTTGCTTAAAGGCTTTCAGTTGTGTTCTGTAGAGTCTCCTCATAAAAGCAATGCTATTATGAAAAACATCACATACTGTCCTCCAAGGCAGCTAAACAATAATTTCAAATAATGGTTTAAGTTTCTATGTAACCCTGAGATAAAATGATGCAATCTATATTTCAGACTGATGTTGTACATTAAATGAGATTGTGCTAGAGAGTGTTTTTAAAGAAATGGTTTTCTGCCTCAGGTTAGCAGTAAATGCTATTTGACAGTTTGATTTGTATCTTCATATCAAATTTCTCCTTCAATTTGTTGCAAATCATCTAGTCACTTGCAATGATGCTTTATTTAATGAGATAATCTCTCAATTCTACCAGCTTGAGTACCAGTGAAATTTGGGTGAGTCCACACCTGTACTTAATATTTAATGCCAAAGACACATTATAGGCTTCGAGATATTTGCCTCCTATTCCTGAGGACACCGAAGCTGAAGGTGTTCACACGTGCATCAAGAAAGGTGCTTGTCTTCTTTGAAGTTCTTTTAGGCGGAAATCACAGCCACCAACCAAATGATTTCAGAGATTAAACTGTGCCTGCTTTATGGCATTCCCACGCAGCAGGGCTAATGCTGGGCCAGCCGCCAGCCACCCGGATCTCCTCCTTTCATGTTCAGCCGCCAGAGCCAGCCACACAAATCCTTCTGGAGCAGAAATGCGCAGGATGTCATTCTAGGGAGCAGAACTCACATTTGCGCGTTTTACTGCTATACAGAATGGACAGTCAAATCTATGTGATGTGCATTAAAGTATTTTTAAATATCAAGTTGAGTTTCATTTGTTGAAGAGATTATTTCTTCTTGGAGAAAAGATATCTCCTAATTAGTTAAATTATCATTTTCTCTGTTTTGATGGATTGTTTCTTCAACACATTCCTATTTAGAGTGCACATTTAGGCATTTTATTCATAGATGAGCTATTTTGAAGTGCAAGCATGTGGACAAATAATATACACACTTGCCTTCACATATGCATACATATTAACAGAACACAATTGCATGTTAGTGGAACACACTTAAAAGTATTACCAGAGAAAGATATAAAGAAATAAAACAAACAGATCTAAACCAAATGGGATGCTTTTCTAGATTAAGTTACCCTCAGCACACTTTCCAATCTCTGCCTCAATCTCCAAAGCTCGTTGGAATTATCACTTTTCCACCATGCCAAAGAACTGCATTACAAGGTGGGGCCATTTGACTGGCTTATAGAACCATGTATGGAACCAACTGAGAACTACAGCTTCATACCTAAAGCCCATATTCTCATTGATGAGACTATAGACACCGAAGGAAAATTCATTAATTATACGAGTATTTTCAAATATAAAAGTGATAACCAGAAATATAAAACAGTATGCATTCAAGGACACAATGAATGGTGCAAGCATGCAAACCCACAAATTTGGGGACAAGAAATACTACTGTTTTAATAAAAAGCTTGTGAAACCTTTTGTTTTGGAAGAGAGAAGCCCTGATACAGGCTGAATAACTCTGCAGATTTCCCCAATCATTGAAGCAGTCACTGCAGTCCAGAGAAATAATTTCTGCCAAAACAGAAGCTGTGCTGTGATCCATAGCATAGATGACATGGGGTGTTTTGCCCAGATTGACCAGTTGATCAGGGCTTTTGCTTTGCTTTGCTTTGTGTGTGTGTGTGTATATATATATATATATATATATATATATATATATATATATATATATATATATATATGAGAAGAAAATAAGTTCAGGAATATGTTTTAGCAGATTGGAGACCCAAGCTGAGTAGCATGAACTTAGCCCTGTTTATAACAAGGAAAGTATGAAATCTACTGAGAGGACCACCACAAATGAAAACACTTATCCAGAAGCTCATGTGACACTGTACAGAATGACTTGAAAGGAAATGTGTTTATAACTAAGCATTTTTTACCACACTGAATATTTGGCACAGGGTCTCAGTAGCCAAGTCGGACCTGTAGTGATCGTCCTGTCCCAGTTGCCCCAATGCTGGGATTACGGGTGTGTGCCACCCTGCCTAGTTTCAGAGCCAGCACAGTGCACCCAGGGCTCCAGGACTAGTACAGCATGTGGTACCAAATATCAAACTTGGGTCCTTGAGCTTGCCAGGAAGGTGCTTAGACCACGGAGCTATCTCCCCAGCCACAAAGCATTTCCTTAAGCAAGATTTGCTGAACAATGTCTATGAGGAAAACAGATGCCATCAATGTGGATACAAGGCAATTAGTGGGCAGAGGACTCAGTAGCACCTGGTGACTGAGGTTCTAGTGTCTGTTACATTATTATTGTTTTTATTTATTTATTTATTTTTGTATCTTGTATTTTAGGAAAGGGTCTACAGGGTTAGGGGTCTCACTACTAGATTGGACTCATAGTGATTCGCCTGTTAACAGCCTGCCAAGAACTGGTATTACAAGCATGTGCCACCACACCCAGTCTCAATTGCTGTCTCATTGTGTCCCAGGGGTGGGGCCGGCATGGCAGGCCTGGGGATCAAGTCCCAGCCCCTGCACCTGCTTGCAGTTGCATTAATCTGCTGAGCTATTTTGCCAGCCCCATTATATTATTAAAGGTGAAATAATGTGCTAATAACAGATTCTCATTTGTGTCAACAAAGTTTTCTGAAACTTTGGTATCAAGCAATAAGTAGTGTGTTGTTTTTCAACAATTTGCAGTCACTACTGTGGAAAAGGCAAGAGAGGGGAATTATTGGACTGGCAGGAAGTGGAAAGGGGATTCTAGAGTGGTCAAGTCCATTTTAGTTTGGGTTCAAAGGAAACTGATCAAATGTGTCTGAAACCATCTTAAGACATATGTTCCATGACTTCTTAGAATGTGTTACTTTAAAGAGGTGAGATGAAATATCTTGCACATTTCAATTCAGGTAGCCTTAACATTAAAGTCTGCTGATAAACTCTTGAGTTTTTATTCATTCTCATGGCAATATATTGTTTCAGTATTAAATAACATTTACTTTTTATAGCTATATCCTATTCCTGCATTCTTTACTACTAGTAATGCTTGTCTTTCCTTTTCTTGGAATTTCTTTGTAGAGTTAAAAAAACACATAGTTAGGCCAGCCAAATGGCTCAGTGGATTAAAGTGCCTGCAAGCAGACACAGGGGTCTCAGCGTGTGATCCCTGGGGTGCTGTGCTGGCCCTGCCCCTACAGTATGCTGAGAAGCAATTGAGACTGGTCATGGTGATGCACGCCTGTAATCCCAGCACTGGGGAGGCTGAAAACAGGCAGATCACTATCAGTCCAATCTAGTAGTGAGATCCTGAGCACTCTGTAGACCCTTCCCTAAAATACAACTAAAATACAACAAACAAACAAAACCAGAAGCTACATAATGTAGCCCTTTCTTAAAATTAGTGAGAGCACAATGTCTGGCTCTCATGACAAGAGGACAGAGAACCATGGCTTTGAGAAGCACAAAGATACTGAGATTTCCTGAGAGGAGCAGAAATCCATAGGTCACATGAGGCCCTGACACTGTGCTGGGGATCAACGCCTGGGTTCTCAGCTGTCTAAGCAGCCAGTATCAGCTGCCTACATGACTTGAGAGACTTCCCATTTCTCCACAGAGGTATCTTGTTGGTGCTGTTTACCAGGTGAGTCCCCAGAGTGACTGTATGTCACCTTCTAGGATGGGAAACCAAAGGATCTATGACTCCTCTTGACCAAACAAATACTGATCATGTATATACATGATATAATAGGTAGAGCATTATTTTCAAGTAATGACATCTCAAAGCCTATTTAAATGCAAATAAAATATAAAACATAATTTGAGCAACAATAGAAAGTCTTAAAAGTTATACTTTTTCCTTCAAATAAGGCCATGTGGAATCAGTGGCCCTGTTTTATACTTTATTCCCTGCCTCTTTTGATTATCCTTCAATATTACTGAGTAATAAAATGTGTGTTGCATTATAATTTAAGTCTTAACTAAACTGGGCAAGCTTTGCCTATGTCATACTGTGTGAAGTGGTTTTGAGCTTTTGCCATAAGTGGTCCCAGTCAAGACTGAAATACCATTATTGTTTCTCTTATTAATGACTAAGTAGTTTGCCTTTTCGATAAGTTTAGTAAGGCTCCTGACTGTCAGCATTTGCCTTATACTTTTACTTTCCCCCAAATTATTTTTGACATTTTGGTTTCCATTTAGTAAATAAGTAGCTTCCATTCTTAGAGATGTTATTTAATAGAGACCATATGTCCAAAGCCATAAATAAATGACATTCCTTGTAAAATAGGTTAAAAGTACAGTTTGACTGTTGTTGCTATGGTCCTGAAATATGCAAAGAAGAGCAAACTAGTGTTGTAGTGATTGTCTGAAGTTGCCAGAGGCCCACAGAGGCCATCGTGCCCCAGGTAGGTGTAGCACAGACTTCACTTGGTATTAATCTCCTTGGAGGAAGGAAACATTAGCAAATGTTTTGCAGCAAATGATGCCCACAGGGCGGATGCTTAGGGGACCAATGTGAATTAACACATTGGAAAGTTACTGAAAGAATATCACATTTGATGCTCCAGAAAGGTGAAGGTTTTATACATACAATTCTCTCATAAAGTGGCAAGTTTCTTTCTAGATTTTTCTTGGTATCTTCATCCCTAGAAATCCTACCTGGCTCCACAGTCTACGTGTGGTTTCCTACAAAGGGAGTTTGCTGGAATATCCTTTTAAAGTGGAGGACAATAAACAAAATGTGATCTAATTTCCTAAAACCATTTGAAATATATTTCTTGGGACTAATGCAGTTGTAGGAGGGATTCTTTAGGGACTTTCAGCTCTAGGGTGACAAAGAAGGAAATGATTGTATGTCCTGATTTGGTGTAGAAAGATTAGGGATTTATTCTAGGAACATGATAGAGGAGGAAGATTCTATGGAGAACAAATAATAAAGAAGTAGAGCATCAGTGATTTATTAAAAGACTTGCTTTGTTAGAGCAAGAGCTCTGTGCTATTCACATTAGCACTAAAAGTTGGAAAACTTATTACTAAGACAATAAACATATGGAAAGAAACATACTTTATCTTAGCTATAGTCTCATCTCTTTATTATGTGACTTTTAACATTTTTATTTGGGTTCTGGCTCTTCCTAAGTCACTAAGTTGGCCAGTGTGGCTTCAGACTCATGGTCCTTTTACTTCAGTCTTCCAGAGTGGCTGGGATTACAGGTATGGGTCAACACTTTTGGCTTTGTAGCTTCTGTCTAATTTATGTATTCATTGTATATAGTAAACATAAAGGAACAATGAACTGTAAAGACTAAGTTAGCTGTAGGGATCCTCTTCAAGTTGCTGTTTATAAGATTTTACAGGATCTCTTAGTTTTGTGATGCTTTAATTTTAAACAACACCAACACTTGCTGTTTAATTATTATATCTTGTTTCTATGTGTACTCTTCAGTCAACATGACCTTCAAATTTATGACAATGAATTAGGAAAAATTTAAGAAATTAAGGGCTAGGGATATAGCTCCATAGAATAAGCATTTTCCTGGCAAGTTCAAGGTCCTGAGTTCAATCCCCAGTACCACAAAAAAAAAAAAAAAAAAAGGAAGGAAATTAAGACAAACATAGGACAGACCATGAGATGGCTCAGGTTGCCATAATAATATGTCAGAAGTGTTTAACTTTCAGGATCCTGGAGGTTGAAAAATCTGAGATCAGGATGGCAGCCTTGTCATGTTCTGGTGAGAGATTTTCCTGAATTGCAAGTGGCTGATTTCTTTCTCTGTCCACTTTGAAAGGTGGAGGGTAAACACTTCACTGTTGTCTCTTCTAATAAGGGCACTGATATCGCTGTAAAGGGCCTCACACTCGCAATTTCATATGAACTCAACTTCCATCTCCCCAAGGCCACTTTTTAAAATCCGATCCCATTGGGACTTAAGACTTCCAGTTAATAATTTGGAGTAGAACACAGTTCAGTCCAAAGCATTGATTCTTGTACCTGACTTGACAAATATAAAGTTTCGCAACATTTGCTGCAGTTTTTTTTAATTTTTAAAAGAAAAGAATGTTCAAACCCCTTCATGCTTCTTCACCAATCCTATCAATTTTCTTAACCTAGAATATCATCCTCATTTTTAAACTCTTTGGATTTAGGTTTCGATATGTTACTATTTATGCATCTACAAATCATTTCAACAGTATACTTTCCTAGATAACCAAAATGGTAGAATAATTAATAGTTTATTCTCATTTTTTGTTCCATTTGAAGATTCCTGTCTGTCTGTCTGTCTTTCTCTGTCTTTCTTGGTATTTAGGACAGGGTATACAGGATCTCACTGCATAGATTGGACTCATTGTAATCTGTCTGTTTACAGCCTCTCAGGAGCTGGGATTACACGTGTGCACCACCACTCCCAATCTTGTTTTTGTCTCTTTTGCTGTCTTTCTCTCTTTCTGTATATCTATCTGTGTGTGAATACATCAAATGTTGAAAAATACATGAATATATTCAGTTAATTTTTAAATTTGTGTTTTGCTATTTTCAATGTTTCTTCATACATATACTTATGTGCACACAGAAGAGGGATATATTAATATACACAACAGACAGCAAGTACATACAAATAGGTAAATAATAGTATATGTGTAAACTAGAGTAAAGCACAAGCCAGCGAACAAACTATGACAATGAAAATATAGCCCTACCCACAAGCTCACCTAGTGTGTGAGAAATTTTGTGACTCTTCCTGCACTTGATCCACAGGAGCCTTCCCCGGTGAGTGTGTGGGAGAACTTTCAGCTTCTCTGCTGGTGCCATGCCATCTGGAGCCCCCGCCCATAAGACCTTCAAGCTAGCGATCTGCCCCAAACACCCCAGGCTAGCCTGCCCAGCAAGTCTTCAGAGCCTGTGCCCCCAAGCTCACTAAACGAATGAGAACTTTTGTGATTCTTCCGGCCCCTGATCTAGCCCATCACAGAGAGCTTCAGTGCCCCACAGTGTTCCCTGGGCCAGGGGCACGAAAAAGGGGAACCGTAGGCTCACAGTTGGGCCAGAAGAGCTGCAGCAAAAAAGGAGCTGAACACAATAGCTGCATCCACTCCAGGCATAACTGGATAAACTCAAACTTAATAGATTGGCATCCAAATCTCATTATGTGCTAAGGTTATGACTGCACCAAAGCTCTAAACCAAAAATCAGAGGTCAGTGATATACAAAATGACAAAGATAAGGAGAAAAATGCAACCTCAGGCCTAAAGCCCACCAGTGATAAGTGCAGAGGACACAAGTTCAGCTGAAATGAATGAATTAACAGAGTCAGAAGCAAAGAAACAACAGCAGAAAGGTAAAGAGGAACTCAAAGCAGCAATAATTTCTGAGATTAAAAAAAAGAGAACTTTGAAATCATAGCATCTGAAGTAGAGAATCAATTCCAGAAATATATGGAGAGAAAACAATTTGGAAAAAACCCTGCAGTAAAATAATGAATAGGTACCTCTAAAGAAGACATGGATAAAAAATAGAGGAGATTGGACATATAATGGATTCCTGGAATGATCAATACAGGAAAGAAATAGATTACATGACTCAGAGTCAAAGAGATGTAGAAGAACTTAAAATCTCAATCACAAGTCTACAAAACCATTTCAGTGAAAACAAAGACAGAGCTTCAGATCTTGAAGACTGGTGCAGCTAGTGAAAAGGTGACTAAGGATCTCTTAAACACAATGAAGATGCAGGAAAAAATAATCCATCACCTGCAAGATGATGCCAAGATGAACAATGTGAGATCAATAGGCATCAATGAGAATGAAGGAGTGAATGCAAATGATACAAAAAGAACATGGGCAGAAGTAATAGCAGAAAACTTCCAAAATATGAGGAAACAATATAACATTCAGGTAACTCAAGTGTACGGCATGCCAAATAAAAATACAACCCAAATAAAAATACATCAAGACATATAACAGTCAAGATCCCAGAAATCCAAAATAAGAATAATATACTGAAAGCTGCTAGAGAAAAGAAGCAGATCATATTCAAAGGAAAACCCATCAGAATTACAGCCAACTTCTCTTCACATACCATAAAGGCAAGGAGAGCATGAAGCAGAGTTCTTCAAGTCCTCTATGGAAAAAATTCCAGCCCAGACTAGTATGCTCTGCAAATCTCTCTTTCAAGTTTGAAGGAGAAGTGAAATATTTCCATGTAAAGAACGACTAAAGAATTTCATGATGATAAAGCCATCCTTACACAGGCTATTGAACGATGTTCTAGTGAAGGAATACAATGACCAGAACTCCATGAATGAGACCAGAAGGGACTCACTAAATAGGACAAACAAACACACAACAAAAAGCAGTAAACAACAGCAGGTAAATAACTTGACAAACATTAAGTCAACACATTTCAATTATGACCATCAATGTAAATGGACTGAATTCACCAATTAAGAGAAATGTACTGGCACAGTGGATTAAGAAATGAAATCCAACAATATGCTGTATACAAGAGACACACATAACTCAAAAACATATTCATAGGCTTAAAGTCAAAGGATGAAAAATAAGACTACATGCTCCAGCACCTCAGAAAAAAGTAGGAGTATAAATTCTGTTGTCAACAGGCTCAAATTCAAATCAAGAATGACCAAATGAAACAAAGAAGGCCACTACAGATTGGTTAGGGGAAAAATACAAGAGAAAGAGGTAACACTTATAAATATCTATGCACCAAACACAGGAGCACTGAACTATGTAAGACAAATCTTAATGGACAAGAAAAATCTAATATCCAAGACACACAATCTTAACAGGAGACATTAACATCCCCTTATCTCAAAAAGATAGGTTAATCAGACAAAAAATTAGCAAAGAAGTAACAGAACTGAACCAGAGCTTGGAACAAATGGACCTGGTGGACATATACAGAGTGTTCCACCCAAACACAACTGACTATAAATTTTTTTCAGCTGCACACGGGTCATTTTCTAAAATATACCACATAGTAGTCCATAGGTTATGCTTAAGCGTCTGCAAGAAAAAAGAAATTATTCCATACATTCCAACCACAGTGCAATGAAACGAAATGAATGACAAAAGAAACCAGAAAAACTTGTTAAATTCATGGAAATTAAACAGCATCCTACTCAGCAATCAATGAGTCACAGAAGAAATTAAACAAGAAATTCAACAATATCTACAATTCAATGAAAATTCAACCACAACTTACCAGAATTTATGGGATGCGATGAAAGGAGTTCTTAGAGGGAAAATCATAGCTATGAACTCACACATTATGAAAATAGAATGGGAACAAGTAAACACCCTAATGTTGTATATCCGACATCTAGAAAAAGAAGAGCAAACCAAAACCAGAGAGCAAAGATGGGAAGAAATCATAAAGATTAGAGGAGAAATTAATTCAATTGAGATGAAGAAAACAGTTCAAAGAATCCACAAACCAAAAAGCTGGTTCTTTGAAAGACTAAATAAAGTTGATAAGCCCCTAGCTAACCTCATCAAAAAGAGGAAAGAAAAATTTCGAATACAAGCAATAAGGAATGAAAAGGGTGAAATCACCACAGACCCAGTGGAAATCCAGATGATTATCAATAGCTACTTCGAGAATCTTTATGTTCACAGAGTAGAAGATTCAGAAGAAATGGACAGATTCCTTGAAAGGTACAAATTACCAAAACTGAACCACGAAGATATAACAACTCTCAATAAGCCAGTAACAGCCAACGAAATATGAAACCTAATTAAAAGCCTAGCGACAAAGAAAAGTACAGGTCCTGATGGATTCACAGCTGAATTCTACAAGAAATTGACAGAAGATATAATCCCTACAATCCTTACACTCTTAAGTGAAACTGAAAATGAAGCAGTCCTCCCACAATCATTTCTGGAGGCAAGTATTATTCTGGTTCCAAACCCAGGGAAAGACACAACTAAAAAGAGAACTACAGGCCAATCTCCCTCTTGAAGATAGATGCAAATATCCTCAATAAAATTCTAGCAAATAGAATACAGGAAATCATCAAGAATTGTCATACACCATGACCAGGTAGAATTCATCTCAGGGATGCAAGGATGGTTCAATATTCGAAAATCTATAAATGTAATACACTATATTAATAGACTGAAATTTAATAACCACATGATCAGCTCAATTGATTCACAAAAAGCTTTTGGCAAAGTGCAACAATCATTTATGTTCAAAACCCTACAGAAAACTGGAATAGAAGGACTCTACCTGAATTTGATAAAAGCCATCTATGACAACCCAACAGCTAATGTAATTCTAAATGGGGAAAAACTGAAATCTTTTACTATTAGATCAGGTAAAAGACAAGGATGTCCTCTATCACCCCTCCTATTCAATACAGTTTTGGAATCATTAGCAACAGCCATTAGAAAAGAGGGAGAAATAGAAGGAATAAGAATAGGTAAATAAAAAGTTAAATTACAACTTTTTGCAGATGACATGATGCTTTATTTGGAAGACCCAACAAACTCCACCAAGAAGCTACTAAATTGATACATAAATTCAGTAGTATAGCAGTATACAAAGTCAGTACTAAAAAGTGAGTAGCATTCCTCTACACAGATAACAAACACACTGAGAGGGATACTATAGGAACATTACCTTTTATAGTAGCACTGTGGAAAATGAAATACCTTGGAATTCACTTAACCAAGGAAGTCAAACATCTACTCATGGAAAATTATAACACCCGAAGAAAAGTGATCATAGAGGATTTCAGAAAATGGAAAGATATTCCCTGCTCCTGGATAGGAAGTACCAGCATCATGAAGATGGCCATACTTCAAAAATTTCTGTAGAGATTTAATGCAATCCCTATCAAACTGCCACCAACATGCCTCCTGACCTAGAGAAATCTTTCCAAAAATTTATTTGGAACCAGAAAAGACCTAGAATAACAAAGGTATTCCTGGCCAACAAAGACAAGGCAGGAGATATCACAATTCCTGACTTGAAATTATACTACAAAGCCACTGTGATAAAATCAACATGATACTGGCAATGAAATAGACTTAAGGATCAATGGAATAGATGGCAAGTTGCAGAGATCTCTGTGAACACATTCAGTCACCTGGTCTTCGAGAAAGGGGAAAAACACACTTACTGGAAGAAAGATAGCCTCTTTAACAAATGGTGCTGGCAAAACTGGTTTTCTACATGTCGAAAAATAAAACTTGACCCATTTCTATCACCATTCACTAAGTTAGAGTCAAAATGGATTGAAGATCTAAACATGAAAACAGAAGCACTCAATCTCCTGGAAGAGAAAAATAGAAGGAACTCGTGAAGCCATAGAGATAGTCAAAAGATTCATGAACAACCACGTATTTGAATGGGGAACACTTGAAACAATTAACAACTGGGATCAACTCTTATTGAGAAGTTTCTGCACATCAAAAGTAATTGTCAACAAAGTGAAAAGAAAACCCACAAATTTTGAAAAAATCTTAACTAATAAACACTCAAACAAAATTCTGTTGTCTAGAATTTATAAAGTACTAAGATGTATTAGGGTCCTCAAATTTAAAGACCCAATTCAGAAATGGGCATCTAAGATGAATACACACTTCTCAGAGGATGAAATTAAAGGAGCGAATAAATGTATGAAAACATGGTCCACATCACTAGCCATTCGTGAAATGCAAATAAAAACAACACTGAGATACAATCTCACTCCAGAAAGAATGGCTATCATAAGGAAATCAGCCAACAATAAACGTTGGACAGGTTGTGGGGCAAAAGGAACACTTCTCCACTGCTGGTGAGAATGTAGACTGGTACAACCATCATGGAGATCAGTGTGGAGACTCCTCAAAAGAGTAGGACTAGAAATCCCATTCAAGCCTGCTATCCCCCTACTGGGAATTTTCCCAAAGGAACTGAAAACATTGTATCATAGTGATATTTGTGTACTTATGTTTATAGCAGCACAATGTGTGATAGCACAATCTTGGAAACAACCAAGATGCCTGTTCCATGAGGAATGGTGGCATTTCTATACAATGGAGTGTTACTTAGCTATAAAGAATGATAAACTTGAAGCATTTATATTGAAGTGGATGCCACCTGAACATATACTGCTATGTGAAATAAACCAGATACACATGTGCAAATATCGTATAGTCTCCTAGTATAGGAAATCAAAAGAAGAAATAAAAATAGAAAGGTATAATAACTCAAAAGAATTTATTTAGTTCGGGTAGACTGAACTGCATATGTTGAAGGGTACTAATCAGCTTCTCTTATGGATGGTTAATAACCTAAGCTTGCAGATCAAAATTTTGGAAGGGCTGCAAGGTCGGCCAACGTTTTGACCCTAACCTTTCAAGGTCAGTGAAGACTCAAGACATCAGACAACCTGTACTGTAACATCATGTAACTCAGTTGTGCCCCAAATTTTCTGATCAAGATTGTGGAGCCACAGAGGAAGGCGATCAATGATCTATAGTATGCTTGGTGAGAGTCACATGGACAGAAAGCTTTCTATCTGTCTCTCACTGAGAGCAAACTGGTCAAGCAATGGCCGTGACTCATCCACATGGCTGCACAGACAAAGTATCTACAGAATGAGGTGGAGGGTTGCAGGATAAACCCTGAGGGGAATTGACTGACCTCATCAGACACAAAAGTTACATTTTTTGTTATATAGGTCTTGCTTTATCTTGGTCTTAACCATCCAGCAGAAAGGTATAAAAATGAGGTACATAAAATAAGGCCATAATAATGAGCTAAGCTGCAAATGGCTCTAGTCAACAACTTCTTTGGATAACCTACTATTGGGTTATCCACAGTTGGACTGCTCACTGTGTTGGATTGTTTTGTTGAGTTCAGGCACCTATAATAATTGAATGACAATGCAATGCCCATCCTTGACAGGACTAAACAAAAAAAAAGAAAGAAATACAAAGGAAGAACCATTCTGTGTTTTTATAAACAGTACAGTTAGGATAAATATGGAGTACATCTGCAAAATTCTGAGAAGAAAGATTTTCTGGACAAGATATCCTGTCAGCTTCTTGTACTATGGATAACCACTAGGAAGATAACAATATAAAAATATTAATTATCGAAACTGTACTATAATTCAGCTTTACAAAAGATAAGTGCACAGCTACATTCTCTTAATTCATTGATTAGAGGCATCTGTTTTAATAGTATTTGTAAATAGCATGTCATGTATGACCTTGTACAACAAAAAATGACTATGAAAACAATATACAATGTATTAATTGTTGAAACTGTCCTGCTAATTTGATTTGAAACTGTCTCATTGCTATTTGCTGTTCAATAAAATAAAATTAAAAAAAGAAAATGGAAATATATATATATATATATATATATATATATATATATATATATATATATATATATATATTTTAAAACTTTTGAGTGTGTTCCATTATAACAGCCTATGACTTTTCCTACTGGAAAGATATTTAGGTTGCTTCCAAGTTACTGCTGTTAAAATGCTGCTAGCAGAAACATATACTATTTCCTTATGCATACAAAAAAGAATTTTCCTAAGGTATTTTTTCCTAAGTTAGGAATAGAAATAAATCTAGGCATCTTCAATTTTTCTACATGTTTAACACACCAAATCACTTTTCTTTACTGTTTTATTTTCTTGTATCCTTGCAAAAATAGTACTAAGAGTATTTTTTTTCTGTATGTGGGACAGGATCTATAGGACCTACAGGTTCTCACTGCATACATAGGACTCACTGATTCTCCTGTTTTCAGCCTGCCAAAATTTCAGGGCCAAAATGTTGGCTGGCCTTAGGACTCTTCAATATCTCCAATTTTGATCTGTGAACTTAGGTTGTTAACCATACAGAAGAAAAGCTGATTAGTATCCTGAAATATATGCCATTCACTGTGCCTTATCAGACTCAATTGTTTTTAGTTGTTGTTGCACATTTCTATTTGTATTTCTTCTTTCTGCTTCTTATTCTAGGGAGATTATACGATATGTACACATGTGTGTCTGGTTTATTTCACTTACGAGCATATGTTCAAGTAGCATCCACTTCAATATAAATGCTTCAAGCTTATCATTCTTAATAGCTGAGTAATACCCCATTGTATACAAATACCACACCTTTTTCAACCATTCCTCATGTGATGGACATCTTGGTTTTTTCCAAGATTTTGCTATCACAAATTGTGCTGCTATAAACATAGGCACACATATATCGCTATGACACAATGTTTTCAGTTCCTCTGGGAAAGTTCCCAGTAGGGGGATAGCCGGCTTGAATGGGATTTCTAATCCTACTCTTTTGAGTAGTCTCCACACTGATCTCCATGATGGTTGTACCAGTCTACATTCTCACCAGCAGTGGAGAAGTGTTCCTTTTGCCCCACAACCTGTCCAACGTTTTTGTTTTTTTCCCCATTTATTTTTATTTAATTGAAATACAAATGTCAATCAGACAGTTTCAAAACACCATAACCATACAGAGTCGATGAAATAATACATTGCAAACCGTTTTCACAACGTTCTGGTATTGTACAAGGTGCATACATGATATTATATTTATAGGTTTTTATATAGCTGAATTATATCAAAGATTCAATAATTATTTACCTAGTGGATGACCATAGCACTAAAAGCCGACATAATATCCTGTCCCACCACCAATAGTGCAGATCTTGCCTCTCATAGAATTATGTAGAAGCACAGCGTTATCTATCCCAACTGTACTGTCTATACACACACAGGATGATTTTTTTCTTTCT
>PVKA01015565.1:15792-49856 GCA_004027165.1 Ctenomys sociabilis | reverse complement strand
CTTACCTAAGCAAATGTGGAGAACTGGAGAAGACCACGCCCTGTCCAGCCCTGACCACACGCTGGCCCCTGTGCTCACAGCCCGCAGCCGGCACAAGGTGCCTTCGACTGTCAGCTCCGTGGCTGGGCACCTCCCAGTGAGGGATTTTGCATTTCACTGCTTTGGGGTGTTTCCAGGCTTCAACGGAAAGTCTTTCCTGTTTCCCTTGAACACTCGCATGTTATTTGAGTGTTACTTTTTTTAAGGACTTTTTTTTTTAATTTGAAAGCTGACCAATAGGACAGTTTCAATAATTAATACATTGTACATTGTTATCTTCTTAGTGGTTATCCATAGTACAAGAAACAGACAGGATGTCCTGTCCAAACACTATTAGTGCAAGTAATCTTCTTGTTGCATTAAGTGATAGTAACTATGTATCTATTCTAACTATTCTGTATATACAGATACAAAGTGGTCCTTCCTTTGTATCCCTTTTTTGTTTAGTCCTGTCAGAGATGGGTATTCCATTGGCACCTAAATACTATAGGTGCGTGAATTCAGCAAACACTCCAGCACAGTCCAGCACTCCACGATAGTAGTGGGCTATCCCCAGAAGTTTTTGACTTGAGCCTTTCACAGCTCAGCATATTAATATGGCTTTACTTTATATACCTCGTTTTTATGCTTTTTCTGCTGGATGGTTCAGACTAAGATAAAGCAAGACCTGTATAACAAGAAACGTAACTTTTGTATCTGATAAGGTCAGTCACGACCCTCAGGGTTTATCCTGTAACCCTGTACCGCACTTTGTAGACCCTTGGTCAGTGCCAGCCATGTGGATGGGTCGCGGCCATTTGGAGTATTACTTTCACTGCTTTTCTGAAAGCCTGAGGAGCCCTGTGGCGGGCATGGTGGTGCATGCCTGCAGCCCTAGCACTTGGCAGCCTGAGGCAGGAGGGTCACCATGAACAGCCTGAGCTGCACAGCGGGCTCAGGACAGGCCTCATGCTGCACCTGGCCACCTTGGGCGTCCGACATTGGCGCCTGTCAGAGCACTGGCACAGCCGGGCATCTTTCAGGCCCCTCCCCAGGCCAGCCATGGGCACTTCCCCCCGGAAGGTCAGCAGCGGTGTCAGGTTAGGGGCTGGCACCGACCCGGACAGGAGCCACTCTGAGCTGCATTCACAGGAATGACACGAATGTGCTTCTGCACACGGGTGCAGTATTTGAGGGCTCCAGCACATGCCCTTGGCACAACGGAGGAACAGACCAGTGTGCCCTGCTCAGCACACTGCACATGCTGGATTTTGTAACACACCCCAGTTGTGCTTCTCTGGAATGGTCGCCCCACGCAGCAGCACAGATGCCTGCAGATCCAGATCTGAAGCTGTGCTGGACCGTGCCCAAGGCCGAGGGTCCGCCTCCAAAGCCACGCGGTTTCACCATGCTTCCCACTGCCCTGCACCCCCAGTGGTCCTGCAGCAGTGTGGGCAGAAGGTGGGTGCCTGGGTGACCTGGCGACCCCCTTGGAGCTGTCAGGCAGCAAGGACAGCAGCTCTGTCAAGGGGTTCCTGCCCTCAGCTTCCTCCCAGGCAGAGCACACAGGACAGTCGTCCTTGAAGGCTGGCGCTGCTCATCTGAGGAGCAAGCTCTGTTCCACTTTCTGTCCCTCTGACAAACACCTGACGTGGTCTCCATAGAGAGGGAAAGGTTTATCTCGGCTCACTGCTTCAGAGATGGGTCTGTGGTCATCTAAGGCAGTGGAGTGCAACGTATCCCAGGGAAGACCACCAGAGGAAGCTGTCGCCCCATAGCAACCACAAGCTGAGGGAGAAGGGCTAGGGTCTCAGCAACCCCAAGGCCACGCCCGTGACGCCACTTCCTCCTGTGCTCCATGTCTACTGCAGGAGCTGAAGACCAGTCCTCCAGCACAGGTCATATGTTTAGGACCTGAGTCCAAACTCAGGTAGTTTCCTCAGCAAACAGCTTCCTGTACAAAACCCTGAGCTCTGCCATGGCCAAAGCCCTTAGGGTCATCTCGTCTCGTGATGAGCTGGGGGTCCAGCCATCAACAGTGGGCTTCTCACTGGGCCATAGAGGCCTGGCATTCCCCAACAGCAACTCCCACTTCTCATGGCCCCTGGGTCCCGTGCTTCCCTCCAGAAGCCAGGCATCTGGGAACTCAGCCCTCATGCCCAGAAAAACAGATATCCTTGCTTTTAGATTCTGCCAGTTTCCACAAGAAATTGTTCTTCAGATGGTGGAGAGATGCCGCATAAGGAAGCTTCAGCTCCTTGCTCACCAGTACATGATCTCAAGTAAAATTGAGTTCTACATCAGCGAAAGCTTGCCTGAGTATTTCATGCCATACCAAGCGGAGCGCTTTCGCAGACTGGGGTAAGCACGGCCTCAGCAGCCTAAGCAGGTCCGGGCCAGAGCTGTGCCCGAGGCTGCCCAGTCAGTGTTAGCATGCCTTGGTGGCAGGGCAAGCCCAGCCAGGCCTGGCTTGGCCCTTTTGCAGGTGGCCGGCTTGGCAAGCATGCTGACTGGACTGGGGAGGTTTGCCTGGGCTCTCCCCCCGACTGCCCCGGAGCAGCCTCCAGTTGCTTAGAACTGCTCTGCCTCATGAGGGCAGGCGAGCTCTCGCTTCACCCCAGGTCTTCCACAGTGGGCCTTTTCTTCTAGGTATGTGTCCCTCTGTGACAATGAAAAGACAGCCTGCAAAGCTCGGGAACTAAAGTCAGTGTATGTGGACGCCGTCGGGCAATTTCTGAAGCTCATCTTTCACCAAAATCATATCAACAAGTACAATATCTATAACCAGGTGAGGGCTGTGTGGCTGGCCCAAGGGGTGGTGAGGGGCGCAGTGTTCAGGCTTCCAGTCCCTGGTACTGGGCTCTGACCAGGGCCTCCATGCCATGCAATAGCTCTAGCCCTCCTGTTTTTTAATTTTATTTACCTTTTTATTTATTTTTGAGACAAGGTCTTGCTAAATCACTGAATTGCCCAGTCTGGGCTCAACTTGGCAGCAGTCCTCCTGCTTCAGTCCCCCCAGTGCGGGGGTGACAGGCATGTGCCACCGTGCTTGGCTGAGACTGTCTTGTAAGTGTTGGGGCTTTCAGTGGTGCAGGAAAGATGAAAGAAGCCTTTATTAACTCTGAAGACGTGGAGAGGACCAAGGGCAGGTGGGGCTGATCCTCTGGCTTGAGGCCCAGAAAGCTGAGACTTTTGGACCTTTGCTAGGGGTGGAGCTAGGGGTCAGTTTCAATTACATGTAAGGAGCTGATTGGGGTCCCCATGTGCATGGAAAAGGTGAGAGGAAATTGTATCCAGTGTGGGGCTGGGGAAGAAGGGAAGCTGAGCTGCTTTAAGGGCTTCAGCCCTGTTAGGTGACCCCTGATCAGCAGTTCACACTAGGGCTAAGCACGGGGTGAGCCCGGGGTGTTCTGCGCACTTCTAGCCACTGCTCCCTGGCATCCGGCTGTCCCACACGTAAGGCAGAGCTGGGCCCCAGGCTGTGGCACCGTGGCACCACGACACACAGCCTCAGACTCTAAGGACCCAGAGGCCTGTCAGAGAGTGTGTGCAGCCATCTGCCAGCCACCACAGCTGGCACCTCAGCACTATGGTCAAGCCACTGCCACCTGCTGCTGAGAGACAGCACTGACGGCTCACGTGGGAGCGTGCTCACGGGCCGTCACGGGGCGGGCCGACGCGGCTCCTCCACCCCACCCCACCCCCTGCAGCGCCACCCCTGACTTCTGTGCTGAGCAGGTGGACCTGGGAGCGGCCAGGGCAGCCCTCTACTTAGCAGGGCTTTCGGGGGACATGAGCACAACTTGAGCCAGCAAGTGCAAAGGGCACTCCAGCACATGATCTGAGCCTCTTTTCCTGCCTACCTGTGTGTGCCTGAGATCTGCCGCGGGGCCCAGGCTCAGTGGCTGCGGTCTCCTGAGCTGGTGACATAGGCTTTGGTTTCATTGGTTTCCCAGCATCACTTGGAGCTAACAGCTGCATTCACCCTTGAGTGGAGGGCCATAGTGAGCACCCAGTTTAGGGCTTTTAGGCTGTTATTTGTGTTTACTTCCTCTAAATGGTTAGCCCCTTGGTTCAGCGTTAGGATGATACCCCACGTCATTTGCGCGAGAACGCCAGCAGCTCTGTATCTCGCGTCACACCTGGTCCCATTGGACACCAGGGCCGGGGCCACACCATGGAGGGTGTGAGGTACCATGTGCACTCCACGCTTAATTCTCGCTTTGACCCCTTCTCAGGTTGCTTTGGTCGCAGTGAATATCATTGGAGACCCTGCGGATCCTGGCGATGAAAACAATGTTGTAAGTTTGGGAAATTTAATTCTTTTTTTTCTTTTTTTTTTTCTTTTTTTTTTTTTTTTTTTTTTTTTTTTTTTTCGGAACCGGGGATTGAACTCAGACCCTTGCACTTGCCAGAAAGCGCGTATTCCACTGAGCCATCTCTCCAGCCCCGGGAAATTTAATTCTTAAGGAATCAGAAGAGATTCCCAATGGGGGGAATTGTTGTCATAACATCACTTTCCTGGGTGTGTGGCCCGTTCTTGGAATCCCAGCACTTGGAGGCTGAAGCAGGAACATTGATTGCTGTGCCTTTGAAGCCAGTCTGGGCTACATGGTGAGACCAAAAAAAAACACAAAATAAGAAATATTTTGAAAACTGAGATTAATGAAAATTTCAGGTGATTTTTATCCCTACAGTCTTTTTTTGTTCAATCGTTTCATTTTTTTCATTTACGGTCTGGATAGGATCTTCCTCTGTAATTGGCTGGCATTGAGCTCACCGTTACTCTCCTGCCTCAGCCTCCCAAGAGCTGGGATTGCAGGCTGTGCCACCACGCCAGCTAGCAGCTAGAGTCTCTTAAACGACTCTTTCACCCAACAGTTCTAGCTGTCCCTCCCTCTATAGCCCGGCACGGGGAAGCCAAGGCCTCGAGGTGGCCTGCTCTGCCCAGCTTCCAGTGGCTTATTTGCTTCCAAAGACCTCTAGGGAGAAGCTAATGGACCATTACCTGGGCCACAACCCTGAGGACCCTGCTCTGGAAGGAACGTACACGGGGTAAGCCGCGCCCCCACCCCCACCCCGTGCAGAATCTCCTGGCTTTCAGGAGCCGCACAGCAGGGCAGGGACTCTGCGCACTCCTGACTGCTGCTCCACGGCTGTCCCTCACGTATGGAGAGCTGGGTACCAGGCTGCGGCACTGCGTCACCAAGACACAGAGCGTGGTGCATGACAGCCAGTGTGCGCTGGGAGGCATGGGCCTCTGCCTGCAGCGGGCAGCGGCATGTGCGCAGTGGGCGTGGCACGCCGTGGGGGGCGGGGCCACCGTGCTGGCCCTGCCCAGGTGTGGGCCCTTCCTGGGTGTGGTTGGAGCATGCAGAGTCACAGGTCAATCCCAGGTGGGCCACACAAGGCCGTGCTTCATGGTGGCATCAGCTGTGGAAACACACCCATTGCCATCACTCTTTCTTGTGCAATTCTGGTTGTGGTGTTGTTGTTGTTGTTCTGGTCTTTTTGAGACAGGGTCTTGCTATGCAGTTCAACTTGGTCTTTAACTCTCTTTGTAGCCCAGGCTGGCCTCAAGCTCACAGCAGCCCTCCTGCCTCAGCCTCCCAAGTGCTGGGATTATAGGCCTGGGCCACCACTCCCAGCTGGTCCTGCTTTTCTTTCTTTTGCTGCCTTTTTTTTTACAGTGTAAGAGCGCTTATGTGTCAAGCATTAAAGTAAGCCAGGCAAGGTCACACATACCCAGCACTGGGGAGGCTGAGGCAGGAGGGTTGTTGAGAGCTTCAGGCCACCCCAAGCCTTATCCTGAGACTCTGCTTCACAGAGGCAGGAGCCCTGCAGAGCCCTGGCACCACCCTGCACCAGCTCACTGCCTGTGTGCACACCTGCTGCTCATGGTGTCACAGCAGCGGGCCCTGGCCCAGGTGCTATGATGTTCACACTATAACTGGGGCTTCCTGTTGTCCTCCCCCGTGACGCCTCACTCTCCCAGCACAGTTGGCCCCAGCAGGAAGCACCAGGCACCTGAGCTGTGTGCATGGCAGAAGTGGCCCTCAGCATCACGGGTGCTGTGCTGCTCGCCATCCGGTGCTGCCTTGCTGTGCCCACATCTACACCCCCAGGCCTGCTCTGCAAAAGGCAGCAGCCCAAGAGAGCTAGTAGGGTGGCCAGCCTGGGCCTTCTCTGCGATTGTGGGTGTGGGACACACGGAATTGTACAAAAACAGTGGCCAGCATCACTTACAGACCGCATAGTGAGGCCTGTGGTGCCACGGCGTGCTGGGGTCTTCCCCACTGGGTGGGGCCTTGCATGAAGCACTGGGTACACAGGGTGGGGGGCTGGCCATCTACCCCACCACAGCACTGCCAGGCTGCCGCACACAGCGCTGCCTCGCCTGAGGTTGGGGAAGCCACAGTGAGGCTGTGGAAAGCCTGCTGGGCTGAGCACCCCGGAAATGGGACTCCCCACTGGTGGGGCTCAAGCTCATCCTGGACCCCACAGCACAGGAGCTCAGACCACCTGCCATGGTATGTGGTGCATGACGCAGCCAGTATGTGCTGGCAGACACGGGCAGTGTGTCACCACGTGGGCCTTGCTGAGGCAAGTGGCTGTTGGTAGGCTGCCCGCTGTACCCACTGCTGGGTTTCCTGGTGCTGTGGCTGCCAGCAGAGTGCCCTGAGGAGGAAGCTCAGTGTGAGTGTGGGGGTGCTCAGGTGCAGTCCCAGCCCATCAGGAGGCTGAGGCAGGATGACTGCAGGTTCAAGGCCAGCCTGGGCAACTTAGTGAGACTGTTTGGGAGGGCTCTTGCCTAGCATGTCCAAGGCCTCAGGTGCAGTCTTCAGTATGTGCCACCAAGAGAAGAGAATTGGGGATTTTTCAAGGTGATGTGTGCCAGAGTCCCACTCGAGTTCATTATTCAAGTTTATCAGCTAATTCCTTCATGATCAAGAATATAGAACTTATCCACATATGAAGATACCCAGGCCACAGCCAAAACCAGCTCGCTCCATGCAGGTGTCATGAGTAGCTGGGACGGAGCCTTGTCCTCCGTTACCTGTTAAAGCTCCTGTGGATCCAGCAGCCTGATGTCCTGTTCTAGATGTGGCTTTGTGCCTAGGGTGAAAGCTGGGCCACTAGGGGGAGCCCATAGCCCGTAGCCACAGCCAGCAGCAGCGATTATGGATTCTAGCTGCTATGCTGTAGGAACACAGGTGCCTGGACTGGACTCCGCTGTGTACAGGCGCCGCACACCATGGGACTCCTCCATTTCCACCTGCTCTGCTCCTGGCCACACCAGCCTGGCCCCAGAGCTGCAGCCCATCTGCTCCTGTGAGCTGGTGCATGCTCTCCAGGCCGACAGGTGCTGCGGGTGGCGTGGCCTGACTGGGGTTGGCACTTGCAGTCCTGTGGCCCACCAGCGTGCCTTCCCTGAGCTTCCGTGGCTCCATTCAGGGGAAGCTCGTGAATGTACCAGGGCCATTTGCTCATGGAGCAGCGCTGAGCCCTTGGGTCTCTTCTGGATGGACACTCACCCTGAGGGGTGTTCCCTCCCTGTAGGAGAGCTGACTACATCTCTCCCCTCGATGACTTGGCTTTCGACATGTACCAAGACCCTGAGGTCGCACAGATCATCCGCAGGTTGGATGAGAGGAAGCGGGAGGCTGTCCAGAGGGAGCGCTATGATCACGCCAAGAAGCTGAAGCAGGCCATCGCCGACCTGCAAAAGGTGTGGCCCTGACATCCAGCCTGCAGAGGCACGGGCTCCGGGGCCTTGGGTTCACCCCAGAGCACAGTCACCAGCACTGAAGATGCGCCTGGCCTTAGCGCTACCACAGCTGTGGCACACAGATGGCTGCCCCAGCCTGAGGAAGGTTCTGGCTTGGGAGGGTGTGGCCATAGCTTGGCCTGGCCGGGCGGGGCTGTCCCCAGGGCCCCTCCCACATGGGAGCACGTATCTGCTCAAGTCTTCACTGCACCAGAGAGCAGGCGCAGGTGCTAACCGAAGGCCTCGCCTGTTCTGTGCGACAGGTCGGCGAGCGCCTGGGGCGCTACGAGGTGGAGAAGCGCTGCGCCGTGGAGAAGGAGGACTACGACTTGGCCAAGGAAAAGAAGCAGCAGATGGCACGCTACCGGGCCCAGGTGTACGAGCAGCTGGCTCTGCATGGCCTCCTGCAGGGCGAGCCTGAGGTCAGGGCTGCTGTGGGCCAGGGTGTCGGACTGCTGGGGTAGCGGGGCGCACACTCAGTGCCTCTGTTGTGATGGGGTCGCTGCAGACCCATGGCGGGCAGCCTGGACTTGAGAAGGTCGGGGCACGGGCCTGTCCTCCAGCCCTGTGCCCTGGCCAGGAGAGAGGAGCTCAGGGCCTCTGGGAGGGTGTCCTGCCTGGGATCACTGCCCGGCGTTGGTGTCAGGCCGCCATGGACAGGCCGTTCAAGAACTGCTGGGCACCCCTCCTGGGACCTGGCACCACCCCAGGCTTGGTGGCCATTGGTCAGTTCTGCCTATCAGGGTGATGGGTATCATTTGCCCATAGACCTGAGGAGTTGCACCAGGTGTGGACACAGGACTGCTGTGTCTAGCACTGGCCTCCTGAGATGGCCTGTGGATGGGCACTGTGCAGATGCTGTGCCCCGGGGCCAGTGTGCTTACTGTGACCGTGGCCACTGGTATGCATGGGCTGTAGAGCTTCCACCAGGCTCTAGTCATCCAAGTGGGGTGGCCCTGGCGGCCTTGGTGCTCAGATGCGCTGTCCCTTCCACAGGTGCAGAGGCCTCTCCATCTGCCCCTCCAGCCCCTTGCCCACGCCAGCAGTCCCCGCTGCCGAAAGCACGTGCCCTCCCTCCCATGTCCGGAGGAGATGGTTCCAGAAAACCAGCTTGCAGACCCTCTCCTGGAGCAGCCAGCGCCACACGCCCTGACACCTCTGAGGTGCTCAGCAACAGACCAGCCACCATCTGCCACAGTTCCCGCTCCACAGAGCACCGTAGGTGACCATTCCAGCATATACAGTGGGTACCTGTCAGGGACCTGTGTTGTCCCACGTCCCAACCCCACACGTGGAACTACATGTGCCATGTGGCCAGCCCTCCCACATGTAGGAGGAGAGGACGACCCTGGGCCAGAACAGCAACACAGACCTGAGGCAACTTAGGCCCCTGGCACCTGTGGACCCCCTTGTCCTGCCTGAACCTGTTTCCTCCATAAAATGGAGGCAACGCTCGGTACCTTGTTTCAGGCCGTACTGGCTTGTGGACCTGCACATAGCCCTTTGGGGAACCCTGGCAAGTCTGGGCCATCCCACCTCCTGAACTGAGGGCCTAGGAACCTGACTCCAGTGTCTTTCCAGGGTCCATTTGATTGGGTAGCTCAGTGGTGTCATCAGAAGGCTCTTTCTCTGGGCCCCTGGCACCCTGGAGCTGGTGACAGTCCCAGTGCCATCTGAGGGAGAAAGCACACCTCAGTGTAGACCAGAGCCCTCAAGTCTCAGGCACACATACAGCAAGCCCCAGAGGGGACAGCCAGGATCCAGGGGGGTTGTGCCAGCTGGTGGGGGCCTTCCCAGGCGCCGCAGGAGGGGAGAGAAGCCCTGGCAGCCAGCCTGCAGTGCGCCCTTGCCCAGAGCCCATCTCGAGCGCTGCTGTCCTGTTGTCGCGGTGATGTTCGGCCCCTTCTCAGCATCCCAGCTTCTCCCTGTGAGAGCCACAGAGCATGAGACTTAGGGTCAGATGCGTGTCCTCCAGCAGGGGCCGTGCTGCAGAGGCGGCCACCACAGCCCCTTCAAAGCACACATCGGGACGGAAAGCAAATCAGGCCAGGCGTGTTTCTTCTGCTAACTACCCAGGGTCTGCCCCTGGCGACCAAGCGCCGAAAGGGATGGACAGCAGCTCCTGGCCAGGAGAGGCCAAGTAGATGGTGCATGTATTTACCGCAGCCAGGTCTGGTTCTTACATCAGATAGTAAACTAAGAAAAGATCAGTGGGTCTGGGGGGATAGCTTGGTGGTCTAGGCACCTGTCTGGCAAGTGCAAGGACCTAGTTTGACCCCTGGTTCTCCATGGTGTGACAGCCCTAGAAGCACGGGTGCACCGTGCCAGCCACCAAAGCCAGGCATGGTGATGCACACCTGTAAGCCCTGCCCTGGAGAGGCTGAGACAAGAGGATCACTACAGTCTGAGCTGTGTAGTGAGACCTTGTATCAAATAATTAATAGAGACAAACGTGACAGCCCTCACTTTCATGATCCCATGTCTCTCAGATGGAAATAGTACCTGGTAAACAAGTGCTGAGCAGACGATAGACCTCCGTTAGAAAGGAACAAAGGGCTTCTTCTAGTGTTTCCCCTTCTGGGCCAGTTGTACAGTGGTCCTGACACAGTGGTGCTGGGAATAAGCTACGGAGCGCTTAGACCTACAGCCCCCAAGAGCAGGGGCCACAGGAGGGTGCAGTGGGGAGGAGGTGGGCTGCCGCCTAGCTCCACAGCTACCCAGCGCCACCCCTCGCACTTCTGCAGGCAGAGGCCCTGCCCTATGACGAACGGCCTCTCCCTGCCACCCGCAAGCAGCCCGGGGAAGCCCTGGCAAAGCTGGAAGCGGGCGAAGCTAACACCAGTGACGTCCGGAGAAGAAGCCTTGCTGGGGAGCCAGAACCCCTGACAGAGAAAGCACTTCGAGAAGCCAGCGCTGCCATTGATGTGCTAGGAGAGAGCTTGGTAAGAAATCCAGCACTCCCTGCGCCCACACGCATGCGCGCACATACCCGCCTGTGTGTGCGCAGAGCGGTGGCTCCCTTTGGGAAGCCCCATGTTATTAGCTACCTAAACCGTGGCGGCACAAGGCACGGTCACACTTGGAGAGAGCAGGTAGGTTTGAGGCTGGGAGTGTCCTCCTGGTCTTCCTAGAGCACAGACTGGAACTCCGGCTAATTCAGGGCATGTCCCCTTTGCCTGAGGGAGCAGGGCACTCGCCCCCAGTGTACCCTCTATGGAACCTTCGATCCATCTCCATCTTTATCCAGCTGACGTTTTCCCACAGAGAAGTACCTCTTGGTGTGCACGCATACTCTGCAGAAGCCCATAGCTGAACACAAAACAGGCCTGGAGGTGCATGCCTGCAGCCCCAGGCCTGGGGAGGCTGAGACCAGACTGGGCCAAGCCCCTGCTGGGCTACATGGCAAGACCCTGTCTTCAAAAAGAAAGCCAAGTGCCAGCTCCTCGTTGCCCAGCCTGGGTGGCGGGGCGGCCACCTGGACCACAGCCAGCTCGTGTTCTGCGCAGGTTGCAGGAGCCTACTCCAAGACTTGGTCCTGCCGTGAGGATGCGCTGCTCGCTCTGTACAGAAAGCTGGCGGAGATGCCCGCCGGAACCCCGAAGGAGGACGCCAAGAACACGCTCCGTGCAGCTGTCTTCCTCATCCGCAGAGCCATCAAGGACATTGTGACCTCGGTGAGGCCCGGCCTATGGGTCCACACACCTGCCACCCAACAGGAGCCAGGGTGCCAAGGGCCAGCCCACCTACAGTGCAGCTGCCAGCTCTGGCTGCAGGGAGAGCCAGGATGCAGGATGGATATGTAGAGCAGGAGCGGCCTGGGCCTGTCCCCTTCCCCACCACTGCCCATCCCCAGCGATGGGCAGAGGACCCACTCCACAGCCATGGCCAGTGCTCCCGAGCAGGTGCCCAAGGAGCCTGGGCCACCTCAGCAGGATCACACTGTGCTCACAGCAGGGCGTTGCACTCGGATCCCAGTTCTCAGCCTGGTTTTCAGCCCATCAAGTTTTCATTTTCACTATGACATTCATACTTGTCACCAGCAGTGAGTGTCACATTTGCCGGGGTGAAATCTGGATTTTGTAGCTCCTCCATTTTTATCTCCTTTCCTAGGTCTTCCAGGCCTCCTTGAAGCTGTTGAAAATGCTCATCACCCAGTACGTACCCAAGCACAAGCTGGGCAAACTGGAAACCTCTCACTGCGTGGAGCGAACCCTTCCTGCGCTGCTTACCAGAACCGGGGACTCCTCCGCCCGCCTCCGTGGCACAGCCTCAAACTTCATTCAGGTCCGCGCCTCCCTGCAAGCCTGTGAGCCCCTCGCAGAGCTGCGGGGTGGGCTGCATGCCTTCCCTCTGCTGGGGCGCACATGGCTATGCTCCTTCTTGTCCCCTGCGTGTGCTGTTAGGGACTATGCGTGGTCCACTGTGTCAGAAGGGAAAGCCAGGTGCAGAGAAAAGGTGTGCCCCCAGCCCAAATATGTCCTCCCAACACTGGTGCCCAGTCTAGGCTGGGGAGACCAAGCAAGGAGCGATTCAATAAAAGCCTCTTCGCATGCAGGCCCATGGAACCCAGCTAGTTTAGGTGTCTTCATTTTTTTGCATTGTAAGGTAGGGTTTGAACCCATGCTTTGCACATAGCAGGCAAGGGCTCCACCACTGAGCTACTTCCCCAGCCCTTTTTATTTTATTTTGAGATGAGCTCTTGCTCAGTTTATAAGGCTGGCTTTGAATCCGAGTGGCTGGAACAGCAGGCAGGGCTACTGTACCCTGCTAGGATCAGTGGCTCTTTAAGGCTGTAATTGTTCTAGCCCTTAAGTAGAAATATGAGCTGAGTGTGGTGGAACTCTCCTATAATCGCTGCACTCGGAGGCTGAGGAATACGAGGCATTCCAGGCTAGCCTAGGCTGCACAGTGAGTGCAAGTCCAGCACGATGAGACCCTGTCCCGAGAAAACCAACGGGAGGAAAAGTATGTTTTTAAGCATCTCAATAATTCCACTACAGGCTTTCACTATTGTTATCTCTTCAGTGTTTATTTTGCAACCCCTCAGGTCAGCCTGAGTCGCCTATGGCGCTCCAGTGAACGCTGACAGTTCCTGTTGCTTGTGCAGGAAATGGCCCTGTGTAAGGAGGTCCGCGCACTGCAGCTGGTCCCATCCTACTTGGTGCAGCCGCTGAAACCCAACTGCTCGGCGCACCTGGCCATGAGTCAGGTGGACCTCCTGGCTCGGCTGCTGCGGGACCTGGGCTCCGTGGGCTCTGGCTTCACTGTGGACAGTGTGATGAAGGTGAGTGGCCCGCAGAACATTCGGTGCCCGCCCAGCGCCCTGCGCTGTTAACTGAACTCAAGCCAGCTGTGGCAGGCGCCCACAGGAGTCTGAGGCCAGATTGCCGGAGCTTGAGGCTAGCAGAGAGCAGTTATCCCTGCTCAGTCTAGCCCAGGGTGCCACAGCCTTCCTGCTGGTGTGTGCAGGACGATTTCCATGTCCACACGTGACTGCGGCTGTGGGCAGCATGTGCCAGCACCTTGTCCTTGCCTGGCTGCTGCTGGAGAGTCCTGCGAGGGCTCCACTGATGCCCAGACACACCGTGCCCCACGAGTCCCTCCATGCTGGAGCACATTCGGCCACCTTGCCAGGTGCTGTGGCATCACTCTCTTCCCGTGCCTGCCTCCCGTGTCAGCCTCAGCTGCTGGGAGCCTGCTGCACAGAACAGTGAGCTGTGCACTCGCATGCACCAAGGCGGGGTGTGGGGGACCTTCCGTGGTTACTGGGGGCTCTGCCCTCGGGTCCAGCACCACCTCTAAGGCCAGGAAGGGAAGCACTGTGTGGGAGGCTGCTGTGTGTGACAGCGCCCGTGGGTCTCCAGTCGTAGGCTTCAGTGCCGGCGGTTTTCCTTGCAAACATGATGCGCCTGTGCGTCCTCCACCTGGGAGGACTCGCTCTCCCTCTGCAGGCCTGCTCACCAGAAGCCCTCCCCACTGCCCTCAGTTCGCCGTGAGCACCCTGGAGCACAGGGTGCACGAGGTCCGGGAGATGGCGGTCAGGCTCATCCTGGACATGTACGCAGAGCACCGGGCACTGGTGCTAGAGCACCTCCCCCCAGACGACAGCAGCACGCGCAGGAGCCTGCTCTACAAGACCATCTTCGAGGGGCTTGCCAGGATCGATGGCAGGCCCCCCCACAGCAAGATGAGGGTAGGCACCTCGGGAACCCAGCCAGCCGGCCTGAGGGGCCTTTGGCACCCAGCGAGCAGCAAGCAACAGAGGAGCCCGGGGGGCAGCAGCGGGTGGAGGCGCTCAGGATGTCAGGCCTGAGCTCAGACTGCGGCAGTGCCCTTCAGCCCACCTGTGATGGCAGCAGGCGCCGTTTGTCCAAGCAGAAAACATTACTGGATTCACCTGGAGAATATGCCGCCGGCTCGGGTCAGGCTAGCTTAGTGTGTAGGGCAGTGCGTGCTACAGAAGACCCCCAAGTGACTCTAGTAGCAAAGTAACTTTTCTTAACCAGGTACACAGAAAAGCAGCTACAGAAGAAGTAGAAAAGCAAAAGAAAGAAGTCAAAGCCCTGCAAGGACCTCAGGCAGCTCTGAAAGGAACCCAGGCTGAGGCTGAGGTGGGGAGCTGGTGTGTGCTCTGGCTGTCGCTTCCCTGGATCTGAGGCTGTCATACAGATGCACAGGTCCCCAGCCCCTCTGCTGGTGTGGGGTACAGGGAGTCACGGAGGGGCAGCTGCTCTCTGCTGTCCCGGCCACCCTTTGGGGACAGGCGGACAGCATGTGTGCTGTGGGAGGCACAGCTCCCTGCATCCCACGCACGTGTGCGTGTGTGTGTGTGTGTGTGTGTGTGTGTGACCACCCACTGTGTCCACCCTCCCTGTGGACCCTATGGGGAGACCGCAGGGCTGAAGAGCAAACACCCCCAGTAGAGGAGGAGAGTGCAGAGGAGGCCTGCAGTCAGGGACAGGCTCCCTGCCCTTCCTGCCCCTGTGCTGGTGCCTCACCCCGAGGACACGAGGGCAGTGACCCGGGGCTCATGCAGGTCACTCGCCCGCACGTGGCTGTCTCAACCCTGCTTATGCTGCTGTGTGGATCCTGCCGAGGGCCGCCAGCCCTGTGCTATGGAATCTGGGTGGCAACTGTGACGCAGTGGTGTCTGAGGGGTGTGATCTGAGCCAGGAAGGGCTGCAGAGAGCATGGGTGCTGATGGGCTCTACCAGGGTCTGCTGCTGAGAACAGACCCAGAAGGAAGCCTTCCAGGGCAGGCTCACTGCGGGGGACAGCGCGTAGCCCACAGCACTGTCCTGAGCTGCTCCTTTCTGTCTTAGGCAAAGGAGGGCGATGCTGAGAGGCCCAGGAACCAGGGTAGGTCCCCACGCCCCTCAGCACCTGTCCATTGGCAAGCGGCGTGTGCCCACCCATTACTAAAGCCCCTCAACAAGGGGTCACTGAGACTCCTCTCTCGGCTCCACAGACAGTCCAGGCAGGAACGCAGTGCCACCAGACATCCCTGACAGCCACTACCTGGACAAGTGAGCCACTGCCCTGTTGGGAGCCCCTGAGGGACACTGGGCATGGGTGTGTCCCTGATTCCCAGTGACCTTCCCACAATCTCAGACCTGGAACATGCCCTGGCAGAGGAGCCCACTCCATGGGGCAAGGCACAGTCAGCCCAGCCTGCCTCGCTGGGTGGAGCCTTCCAGCGCTGACAGCTCTGGGCTCTGCCAAGGGAAGGGTCTTGCACCAGGAGGGAGGGGCTTGACCACTGGCTGTGCCAGAGTACCACATCCCACCTCTCCCACAGCCTGTGCATCTTCTGCGGGGAGCGGAGCGAGGCCTTCACGGAGGAGGGCCTGGACCTGCACTACTGGAAGCACTGCCTCATGCTGACGCGCTGCGGCCACTGCAGGCAGGTCAGGCGCTGGCATGGGCGCCCCACACCTGGAGACCAAGTGGGCCAGAGCCCCAGGCATTATAGCTGTAGAGGCAGCGCCAGAAAAGTCATGGAGGCATCTAGGGCCCACTGGGCATTGCACCAGCCCAGGGACAGTCACCGAGCTGCCCAGTGGTCACTGCCACACGCTTTGCTTGCATGTGGGTAGCCGTGCTTGCACTCAGTAGAGATAGCCGTGCACACCTGCACCTGAGCAGCCTGGGCTCACCGTCTGTGCCCTTGTGACGGCACTAGCAGTCACATCCTCAGCCAAGCCTGGCTGCCATGCTGGCAGGGCGGTGCAGCCTGTCCCCATCTGTCAGACAGGGCGCCCTGCTGCGAGGCACCCTGGCACGTGCCTGTCGCACTAAGCAGCACAGCCTGTCCCCAAGTCATGCTCACCTCATCTGAGCCCCACACCTTAGTGAGCGGGGACCAGCTGTCCGTCCTGTGCCCCCTAACAGTGCGTCCTCTGTCTCCCAAAGAACGAGGCTTCTCATTAGCTCACTGCCCTCCTGGTCTCGGGCTTCACACACTCAGGCCTTGAGTTTCTCTCCTTTTCTGCCGTGCCCTGGGCCTACCTATTCAGAGGAGGCAGCCGGTGGAGAGCAGGCCCTTTCCTTCCCAGGGCTGCAGGGAGGTGTCAGAGCAGGCCATGCATCCCGGCACATCATTCCTGCTGTGACGTGACAGGGCCAGGGACCCATCTCTACGCACATTCATCCAAGCCCTGGGGAGCCCGAATTTGAGCCCAGGGCCACACATTTAACCTCCAAGCCACTTGTGACCACTAATATTACACCAGCCACATCTAAGTCACCTGTAGTTCTGCCTGTCTCTGCCTCTTAACGTGGCCTTTGTATGGTATGGAGTGCAGGAAGTGACCATAGACACCAGGAGGGGCACCGAGGACAAGCGGCAGCATGGTCCGACTCGTGTGCTCACACCATGCTGTGCCCCGGGCCCAGGTGGTGGAGATAGCCAGCCTGACGGAGCACCTGCTGACGGAGTGTGACAGCAAGGAGGCCTTCGGAAAGTGCTACCGCTGCAGCGAGGCCATTCCCAAGGAGGAGCTGCCCCGACACATTAAAGCGAAGGCGTGCAACCGTGAGTGTCCTACGCAGGTGCTGCTGCAGCCACACAAGGACCCAGGCCTCTGCGTGTCTGAGGGCGGCATGCCCGTGCTGCCGCCCTCACGCTCATATGTATGTGGCTAATGGGATCCTTTTCACCACCATGTCAGCCACCAGGTCTGAGAAGCTGGCGAACCGGTGTCCATTGTGCCACGAGAATTTTACTCCTGGAGAAGAGGTGAGGGCCTGACCCAGCAGGGGAGTAGCCTGAAAGGAGAGGAGGAATGTCCATGGTGTGGCCTGCACCCCAGAATCAGAAGGCTCGCCCGGCCCTGTCCAAGCGGTCAGGCCCCGAGTACAGAGTAAGGCCCTTCCAAGGGCACCCGAGGCGCGCAGCCTCCCGCCGGCTCATGTGGTCTGCTGGGCTGCAGAGCACCGCAGCCAGGCCTCAGCGCTCGGGTGCATGCCGAGGCAGCCCTGCAGGGCCTGCAGAGGTGTTCGGGGCTGCCACACTCTGTGACACCGCCTCTGCCTGCAGGCATGGAAGGTGCACCTGATGAGCCCCGCCGGCTGCACCATGAACCTGCGCAAGACACATGTGCTGCCCAAGGCGCCCACCCCACCCCAGGGTGAGCACTTCCTGGGGTCCCTCGTCCCTGCAGCCCACAGCCTGCCCCAGTACCCAAGGGTGGCACGCAGGCCCTCGTCGCCTTCTGCAGGGTAGACCCAGGGGTCTGAGAAATGTGTTAAACAGAGCTGGGGTGAAGCCACTGTCTAGTCCCCGAGTTACTGCTCTAGCCACTTACTGTCAGGGTTACAATGACCTAGAAAAAGACAAACATTTCATCCTTAGAAAATTAGTCCAGGTCACTGTAAGGTGGTGACTGAGAAGGCCTCAGTCTGCAGTGCCCCTGTCAGTGTGGAGACATCATCCTTACCAGCAGGAGAGAGGCCCTCACCACACGGGGAGACCGTCCTCGCCTGGTGCCTGCCCAGGTGCATAGCGCAGCCCAAGTGACAGTGGGGCAGTGACACCATCTGCCCTCTGTCCTGCCTGTCTCCTGCCCCTCCGTCCTCTCCCACCTGCCACTGCATGTCTGCTCTGTCTGCAGCCAGACAGCTCCTTGCCTCAGTCACCTGTGGACCATGACCATCGCTCTTTGCTCTGCCCCTGTGCTGACCCTGCTAGTCAGGAGGTGGCCATCGTCCAGCCCCAGGCCCTGCTGCTCACTGAGGGCTCCTCCCGGGCACCCCAGGGTGACCCAGCCCCAAGCCAGCTCTAACACAGTCCCTAAGTCCCATGTGTCTTGTCCCCATCACAGGGAAAGGTCCCACGGCGGCCAAGTCAGGACCCTCAGGACCAAAGGCTGGAAGCAAAATCCCGACCCCAAAGGGAGGCCTGAGCAAGAGCTCCAACAGGACGTATACCAAGCGGTGACACAGCGGCGCTGTCTGTCGGGGACCAGGCCCTGTCCTGACTGCAAGCCCTGTCTCCAGAGCCCTGAACATGCAGCCCCTGCTCTGTCTGTGGCCTGGCCCCCGTGTTGGTGCCTGGTCTGCTCTCGCTGAAATGTGTGTGTAACTCTAACCAAAGAACCTGGAGCTGAGCTCCCACCCAACTCTGGGGCCTCCGCTCAGCCCCTCTGGCCTTGGGAACTGGGAGTGAGACAGCCAGCATAAAAGGTAAATGAGGAGACCTAAGATTGCAGCTGCAGGAACCAGCGCCAAGTGCAGGCATGCTCCCAGCCCAAGGCCCCACCTGTGTGGCTGTGCCCTCTCCGGCCAGGCCCGGGGACAGTGTGGTGGGATGACATGCCAGGCCTGCCCCCGCCCCGCTTCACATCCTGTCTGCAGCTTCAGTTCTGGTCCTGGCACTGGATACACCCTGCGAGCCTGGGCGGGCTCAGGTCTGTCCTATTTACTGTCCTTTCTCCCCCATGTGTGAGTGCACTGGAAGTCCATAGGATGCTAAAACACGGCACTGCCTCGGACCTGACCCAGACCTCAGGAAAGCACTCCTCACAGCAGGCAGGACAACCGCAAGATGAGCTGCCCGCTGTGAACTTGGAAGCGCCCGACCTGCCATGTCTCTGTGCCCCTCTGCCTCAAGTGCCAAGACAGCCCTGGGCTGTAGGACAGGCCACCTCCCACATGGCGGGGTGCTGCTCACACCCTGAGTTTGCATGAGTGGCCTGCAAAATGCACTCAGAAGTGTGTGGGGTGGAAGGAGCTACTACCTGCAACTAGTGTGGGAGCACTTCTAAGCCCCAACCGGGTGAACCAATAGGCTTGAGGCAGGAGGGTCACCCAGAGCTCCAGACAGCCTAGGCTGTGCGGTGAGCTCAAGACCAGCTGGACCTGCACGGCGAGGCTGTGCCTCAGAGACACTGACAGGTGTGTGAGCACTGAGCTCCCCAGCTGCACTGGTAACCAAGAATGTGGACTGATTAACCCCTGCTTTTGGCAAACTAATACCTCATGGTATAGCTGAGTAAGAACAAGACCTACCAAGATGATAATCTACAAAATTCTTAGCATGAGAAGAGAGGTAACATGAAACTATTAGACAAGGTGAAGTACAGGTGCCAGAGTGGCTGGCCTGTGGGGCTGTGCTTCCACAGATTTTGGCCATTGTTTCCTAAGGCACCTTTTAAGAATACAGAAAGCACTTCTATAAATAAAATGAGGAAAGCTAACCAACGAGTTACTCTTTTCTCTGCAGTCCAAACTTGCTAGATATACATAGTGTCTTACTTGTTTTAGCTTGACATTTGTAAAACAATTTTAGTCAGCATGCTGCACCTGTAATCCCAGCACTGGGGAAACTGAGGCAGGAGGATCACCGTGAGCTCGAGGCCAGCCTGGACTACATAGTGAGACCCCCCCTCAAAAACTTAATCCATTTTTAGTAATTAATGAACACAACTGGTGTCACACCTCATTCTTGCACTGGTTACTGGAGTTCTGTGGCAGTGGCTCAGCCGGGATTGGTGGCTGCTAAAGCCTCACCCAGTTATCACTCCCAAGTGAGCAAGCGTGCTGCGCAGGGCCCGAGGAGCTGCATGAGCCTGTGGTCATTCCAAAGCAAATAGCTGAGCTTGGAACACTGATAAATGAGTTTTCATCTGATTACATTGTGGGTATTTAACAATATTTTTATTATTTTCATATTTTAAGATACTAATCTGTAAGAGTTGTATTGATAAATTTGTATTAGAATACAGATGTCAATGCCTTTAATGGATCTGCAACTTTTTAATGTTTTAGCATAATTTTATATTTCTCTTTATTTCAAGTGCCATAATTATATTTTTATTGTTACCACATTAGGGCATATGGATTAATTCATCTTAAGTATATTAATATAATAAAAAAATCACTAAATATTATTTCATGCATTTCACAATTACGATTAAAAAGAAAAACAGTAAATCCTTTGACTCACTAAATGCCAGCATAACTCAGCACTGGCCTGGAAAGCAGGCTGGAAGCCTCTTCAGGGAGTCAAGCGGTCTCCAGCCCACACCTCCGCTGCTAGGTTTTACAGTGCCCTCAGGTGACGGCGACTTCCACCAGCTTCCTCTGCGGAGCATGTGCAGAATGTTCCAGGGCATCTGGCTGTGCTGAGGGAGCTCGCAGGCCCTGGTGACGTCCAGCCAGGGCTGGTGGGGAGGCTCCTGAGCCAGCTCCCAGGGTGCCGCCAGTCAGCTGTTGTCTGCATGTAAATCATGAGCTGGCAACATACGGCTGAGCGTCCACACCTGAGCTGTTGGCTCCTGTGGTGTCCACCACCTCCACCTTACTGCTCGGAGTTGAGGGCTGCAGACTCTGCCAGCTCCTATGCTTACTGACACTGCTGCTGGCCACCTTCCAGGTCCCCGGCCCCCATGTGACAGGAGTTGGTGGCCAGAGGTTGGCACCTGGCACCAGCTCAGCATGAGAGGTGGCCCAGGCCGAACCTGCTAAGGCAGGGATCTTGCTTAGCAACGCCTGCACCTCGGCAGTGAAGCTCTGCTGGGTCCCAAATGAGGGTGGTTGTGTCCAGCCCCCTCTAGGAATTTGCTGGTTTGTATCTGCCCCAGCTCTGTGCTTTGGGGCAGTGCTTCTAGAAGCAGGCAGCACACATTGGCCACCAGGACAAATTCTGGGGCTCTTGGAGCCACTGCTGCTGCAAAACAGGCCACCCTTGGCAACTCTAGAGGAAGCCAGCGCCACCCAGTGCTGGAGCAGAGAACCTCGGAGAAAAGCGAGCAGTGCTCAGGGTGCCAAGGTGACACACACTTGGGGTGCAGGCCCGGCGCCAGGGCCCTTCCCCACCCCAGCACTTCACTTGTCCTGCTGGTCACGGGCTCCAGGGCAAGGCATCCTGTCAGCCTACACAGCCCAGCACTGCCCCTGGAGGCTGATGCTCACTTGGGTGTGGGTGAGGAGCCCAGGGGATTGCTGTTCACCCATCCCAGCCAACACATGAGAACAGTGCCTGCTGGGCAGAAAGCCACAGCCAAGTCCAGTTGGCTTAGGACAAGGACTGGCAACTGGACCTGGCCTCCCCAGCACCAGGGCCTGGGACCCTGGCTGGGACTGGAGGTGCACGTGGATGGGTGGTCCCCACATCACCCCGGTCTCTGGAAGGTGACACTATCACCAGGCCAAGGCCCGGGCCGGCGAGGCTTCGTGGGGTGGCTGGGAATCGGCCTTTGCCCGGAGGGATGGGCTTGGGCACAGCTGCTGCCGAGCCCTGGACCCTCAGCCGCGAGACCGCAGCCGCTCCGGGCCCCGCCTGGGGCTGCGCACCCGGGTCCCTCACCTACCAGATCAGCGCGCTTTGGTCGGGGCTGACCGTGCACGCTGTGCCCTCGACAACAAATGCCTGCTGCATGAAAGCCCGCTCCACGCCGCCTCGGCCACCTGCCAGGCTCCTCCCTCGGAGAAGGGCCCAGGTCCCACAGGAGGGCCTTGGGTGCTCCGGGCGGAGCGGGAGCCCCGAGCAGCGCCCAGACGCGAGTGGGGCCTGCTTGTGCCGCTGCGCTCCACACAGCACCATCTCGGGACCTGAGCGGCTCCTGTGCGCACAGCCTGCACACAGCAAGCCCGGAGGCGCGGCCGGGGCTCGGCCCGCCCACAGGCCACGGCGCCGACCATTAGGCGGCAGTCTTCCGGAGCTTGCGCGCGACTCTCTAGCGACCGAGGTGCGCTCGGTGGCTTCTTCCGGCACGGGCCGGAGCGACGCCCCGAGCCCCGGAAGTCCGGTGCGGGTGGCGGTGGCGCGATGGCGGTGGCGGCCGTGCGCGAGGCCTGGCCCGAGCTGGAGCTGGCGGAGCGCGAGCGGCGGCGCGAGCTGCTCCTCACGGGCCCCGGGCTGGAGGAGCGGGTGCGGGCGGCAGGCGGGCGCCTGCCGCCGCGGCTCTTCACGCTGCCGCTGCTGCACTATCTGGAGGTGAGCGGCTGCGGCAGCCTGCGCGCGCCCGGGCCGGGCCTGGCGCAGGGCCTGCCCCAGCTGCACAGCCTGGTGCTGCGGCGCAACGCCCTGGGGCCCGGCCTGAGCCCCGAGCTGGGGCCGCTGCCGGCGCTGCGCGTGCTCGACCTGTCCGGCAACGAGCTGGAGGCGCTGCCCCCGGGCCAGGGCCTGGGCCCCGCCGAGCCGCCCGGCCTCCCGCAACTGCAGAGCCTCAACCTCAGCGGCAACCGGCTGCGCGAGCTGCCCGCCGACCTGGCGCGCTGCGCCCCGCGCCTGCAGAGCCTCAACCTCACCAGCAACCTTCTGGACTCCTTCCCGGCCGCGCTCTTCCGTCCCGGCGCGCTGCCGCTGCTCAGCGAGCTGGCGGCCGCCGACAACCGCCTGCGAGAGCTCAGCCCCGACATCGCGCACCTGGCCTCGCTCAAGGTCAGCTGGGGCCAGCCGGGGGCGGGCTGGGGAGTCTGCCCAACGTACCCAAGGGTCCCTGAAGTGGCTTGCAGGTGTGCTGCTGTTGACAGACTTGGCTCCCACTTTGATCAGAATAGGGACGACCAAGGTAGTCTGTTTACGCTTGTGAATTGGATTAAGGAGCCTCAAAGGAGCGGAGTTTGCGCGATGCCGCGTGATCCGCTTCTTGTTCAGTGTTTCTCTGCCTCGAGGTGGGGAAGCCTGCTCTTGGTGAGCGCTCTGGGCTTCGCCCTGGCCTGCTTCGTGGAGATCCTCAGATCCCAGCTTAGGTGTGGCAGGAGCGGGCGCCGATTCAGTCTGCCGAGTGACAGGTAGGAGAAGCTGCATCCCGACCCGGCGCTCTGCCTGGGTCTCCTTTCAGAGGCAGCCCTGCGCGGCTTCTCGCTCCCCGCACCCGCAGAGTTTGTGTGGACGAGTTTGGGTGGACGTCCCATAATTAAAAAAAAAAAAAGTGTACAGTTTGCTGCACATATTATTCATGACACTTGCATCTGATTTTGTGCAAACGATTATGCAGAAAGAATTATCTGTGTAGTAGTAGTAGTTGGGAGAAGCAGGTAGGGCTCTCTGCAAAAGGACTAAGGCTGTGGGGTGGGCCTCCTCGGGTGCCTCTGGCTTCTGGCTTAGGCATCCCTTTACATATTGTCTGCTCTCTTTTTTTTATCTGTAGACTTTTTTGGTTTTCCAGAAGTCTGATGGGCCAGGCGTGCCCCTTAACACTGTGACTTCTGCTTGTGACAGACAGATACATGCTCTTCACCCACGAGTGCCCGTTGCTGAGCTGGCAGATGTGCGTTTGCCGGGTCTCTCTGGTGGCTGTGTTCAGCTGGCTGTGGGCTGCCACCAGGCTTAGAGCTGTGCAGCCCAAAGCTCTGCCCTGCCCTCACTCACCTCAGCCACTGGGGACACAGAACTGAGGGGCAGGCTGGCCTGTACCTGTCACTGGGCTTGGTTTTCTCACCCTGGCCTCGGATCTGTTCATCTTGCTCCCCTCCAGAGGAGACCTGTGAGCACTTGGGATGACCCTTATCCTGCTCCTTTTGGGGTACATTTGACTCTGTGGGCACAATTATTGTGTCCTTCCTGCCTGCATCCAAGTGGCCAGCAGGCAGGCTTGAGGTGCTCTCCACCTGGGACTTCCAGAGTGGCCACAGGGGCCGGGGAGATGGCTCAGTGGAATAAGTGCTTCCCTGGCAAAGGCCTGAGTTCAAATCCCTGGTTCCTCAAAAAAAAAAAAAAAAAAAAAAAAAAAAAAAAAAACAGTGGCCACGGTAGCACCTTAGCTAGCAAGAGCTCTGTGTCTGGATTTCACCCAGCTCTGGGACCAGCCTTCATCTGTAGCTCACGTGGGGACTGCTTTCTTCGTCTTATTTGTTTTTTTAACCTATTTATTTGGTGCAGGGTCTCATGACAGTTCGAACTCATAGTGATCTTCCTTGCTCAGCCTCCTCAGCACTGGGATTACAGGTGTGTGTCACCGTGCCCAGTTTCAGTTCCTAGGCTGGCACAGCTTCCTGAGCACTCCAGGGCCTGCACAGCATTCAGTGTCAGGGATTGGACTTGGGTCCTCATGCTTGCCAGGAGGCATTTAGACTGCTGAACTATCCCCCAGCCCAGGGACTGCTTTCTCCAGAGGGAAATTAATCTTTTTTACTTTTTAACTTTTATTTGTATGTGTGGGCAATATGCAACAGTTACAGAATTCAACCTCCTGTTTCCCAACAAACAAAACTGAAATCAGCAAGTGCTTCCCTGGTTGGAGGTGGGGGTCGTCTCACTACACAGCTTGGACTCCTAGTGATCTTCCTGATCTTTGCCTCCCTAGGGCTGGTGTTCTAGGCCTGTGCGTCTATAAAGGACTGAGCACACCCAGGGGCAGGGCTGGCACAGCATGTGGTGCCAGGGATCAAACACTGAGCCCTGTGCTTACCTAAGCAAGTGCTAGTCCACTGAGCTGTATCGCCAGCCCTCTTCTGGTCTTTCAGTGTCCTTAGTTTGTGGGGACAGCATATGGCCACTGTGGCCCAGGGTCAGTCCCTTCTGCACCTCCCACAGGGCTCTCTGGTCCACCCTCATAGCGACGACATTGGCTTCCCTTCCCAGCAGCAGGTCCATGCACATGCAGGGCTGGGCAGAACCCCACAGAACCCTTGCAGGCCAGGTGCTCTGTGCTCCCAGGCATCCAGTAAGGTGTGGGGCCCTAGCACCACGCACACAGCCACCTCACCCTGACCAGGGGCTGCAAGGGCATGGGAGCCCTGCACCCCTGCCTAGCTATAGCCTCTTCACATGCCCTCCCTGCCTAGGAGAACCCAGGGGCTCCCTGCTTCCTGTTGGGCTCACACTTCATGCAGGAAACTGGCTTCATTTCTACCACAGGGCACTATTCTGGGTCCTGGGCCACACTGAGCAGAATGGAGCAGGCAGCAGGTATGCCCAGTCAGCAGAGCTGTGGCTTTGCACCCAGCACCCTGAGCTGCGGCCCTGGCTGCCCTCCCTGTTTCCACAGAGCTGCCTGTCAGGCCTCGCTTCATGCTGTGCTGCACTCTTGTCCTGTGGTGAGGCCCTCTCTGGGTCCCCTTCTCAGCAGGCTCCTCCTGAAGCAGCCTGTCACCCTCCCTGCTGCCCTGGCTTTCCAGCCTGCTGCTTTCAGGCCACCAGGTAGCCTGCTTCTCATGGGGGGAGGGGTAGCACTGCTCTCAGCAAGTTGGTATGGAGTGGTAAGGGCTTCCCAGCGGCAGGCGGGAGGGCGGGGAAGGCTGAGCACTGGAAGCCTGGGCTCAGGAGCAGGGTGCCCTGTAGAGGTCAGAAGGGTTCTGGGGGGACGGGTTCTGGCGTTAGCCCCACTCCCCACCCCACCCTGCCCAGGAGCCAGGAGGGTCTGGAGAGGCACAAAGTGCAGGTTGGACTTGATAATCCAGACCTCGGAATCGGACGCCCTCAGCCCACTCTGCTTGTATGGCTGACGTACATCAGAAGGAGAAATCCCACAATGCGCAGTGGCACTGAGCCATGTGAGCGTGGCTCTGTGCAGCTGGATTGGGGCTAGGCTCCAGCGTGCACGCACACCACACGGGCGTTACAAAATGTAAAACAGTGCCAGATGCAGGCAGACACTCTGGTCCCAAGCCTTTTGGCCGCGGCCTCCCCCACCTGCAGTGACTCTGGTGTTGGGTGAATTAACCCACTCCATGGGCTTGAAGGCACCCTGTCCCCCGGGTACCTGTGTCCAGGCTGCCTCAGGTCCCGAGCTCTGTGCTGCAGGGTGTGATTTCTCTCTCCATCTTCCTGCCAGGCTATCCCTGCTCTTCCCTCTCTCCAGGTTTCTGTTCTGTCTCTGGGGCTGTGTGATGACTGTGTCACCTGTGCCCTGCTCTGGGGTCCCCAGCCTGGCAGCCTGATCCAGAGGTTCCAGCACAATCCTGTCTTGTTTCCTTGAGCCTAGAGATTGTCCTCCCCCAGCCAAAACACGTGGCAGAGTACCCCCACCTCCAGCTTCCACACCGCACACTAAGGACTCAGCCCCAGGGTATAGGCTGAGAGTCGGCCATGGCAGCCACCCCAGAGGGTCAGGTCACGGCCCTGGAGGGCATGAAAAGGCAGGGTTTATTGCCAGTCTCCAGAAGGGAGGCAGCAGCACAGGGCAGGTGTGGGGACCCTACACCTAAGGGAGCCCCACCCCGCTTGAGAGGGGGGCATCGGCCCGTGACAGCCAGCGGTGGTGGCAGCAGAAGGCTCCTCCTCACCATCATGTCTGAGGGCCTTTGAGGCATGGGTACCACGACACCACTGCCTCATCCAAGTCCCACAGAGGCCAGACCCGTCAGGCCAGCTGCTTCTCAGCTCCCCTCCCACCAGGTGCTGGGGAGCACGGGCACTGTGTTGCTGGTAACTCCATAGGAGGAGGGCTAGGGCTGCTTGGAGTTTCTGCTGTGTTCTTTCTTTTTTGCTTAATTGTTAAAATTCCCCTTCCTGGGAGTCTTGCTTCAGGGCAGAAGTGCAGGTTTCCTGAACTGAAGTGTGTACCGGTAGCCAGGCCCCTTCTCCCCCAGCTGGTGGCTGAGAGCTGCCGGGAGCTGGTGCCTTGCCTGTAACCCAGCAGGAGGACGAGCCATGTGTGTCCTAGGAAGGGTCAGCGGAGAAGCACCTTGGGTGGGCCTGTCCCTGTGGACGGGGGAGCTCAGTAGGAGGGTGGTCCACCAGCCCAGCAGAGCCTGGGACCTCCTCAGCCCCCTTACCTCCCTCTGTGTCTTCCCAGACCCTGGACCTCTCCAACAACCAGCTGAGCGAGATCCCAGCCGAGCTGGCAGACTGCCCCAAGCTCAAGGACATCAACTTCCGGGGCAACAAGCTTCGGGACAAGCGCCTGGAGAAGATGGTCAGCGGCTGCCAGACCCGGTCCATCCTGGAGTACCTGCGCGTTGGTGGCCGGGGCAGCCGGGGCCGGGGCCGGGCCGATGGCTCCGAGAAGGAAGATGCCCGGAAGAAGAAGAGAGAGCGCAAGCAGAGGCGGGAGAGCGGTGAGGGCGAGGAGGACGTGGCCGACGCAGCCAGGCTGCTGCTCAAGGTCCTGCACATCTCTGAAAACTCTGCACCTCTGACCATCAAAGTGAGCCCCGAGGTGCGGGACGTGCGGCCATACATCGTGGGCGCTGTCGTGCGAGGCATGGACCTGCAGCCCGGGAACGTGCTCAAGCGCTTCCTCGCCTCCCAGGTGGGGCCCGGGCATGAGCTGAGGGGCAGGGAGGCGGGGTGCAGGTTGGGCCCCCTCAGGTTGCCCCACTTGGCAGTGGGAGCATGGCGGCCCTGGTTCAGAGGAACCAGCAGCGCTCACACTGCACTCACTGTGGGAGCCCCTCAGGGCCGCTGACCACAGGTAAGCCTGAGCTCTGGGCTGGGCTGGTGGGTTTTCTGGTTTCTGCAGAAGTTGCTCCTCTGATTTCTCAGCGGGTAGCATGGGAGTGCCAGGTCTGGGTGGCACGCTCTTCCGAGAGCTGCTTGGCTTTGGATCAGGCTGACCTCACGGTGTGGCTCCCGGGGACGAAGCACACCTGTCCACACGTGGGAGGCCTCTCCCCAGGCCACGCCTAGGCAGAACTGGTGGGCACTGGTGCTTCTCCTTGGGGGCATACTGCTCCACCCTGAGCTCTGCCTCGGGGTGGGCTCTTGAGAAGCTCAGGGGTGTCTTCCGGCATAGAGGATGGCAGCACAGCTGGAACAGATGCTGTAGTGTCGCCAGCGCTGACTCAGGTCCGAGGGCCTCGCAAAGCACAGCAGGCCAAAGCCCACTTCTGCCCTGTTACAGACCAAGCTCCATGATGAGCTCTGTGACAAGAGGACAGTGGCCACCATCGCCACCCATGACCTCCACAGCGTGCGAGGGCCCCTGCTGTACACAGCCAGGCCACCCCAGGACCTCAAGGTACCACCCACACTGCCTGCTCTGGCTGTGCCTCAGTTTCCCTAGTGTTTCTGTGTAGAATGCAAGGCAGTTGGAGTGGTACTGATTTGCGTCCAACACACAGCACCAGTGGTGGGGTTGACCCCTGGCCTGGCCAGCTCGGCCCATCTCCCTGCTGGCTTCTGAGGACCCAGAAGTTCAGACCCACTTGTGCTGGAGTTGGGCTTGAGAGGAGGCTGGGCTCAGCCCTAAGAGCTGGCACTTGATCCCATGCAGCTTCCAGTGTGGCCAGGCAGGATGTGGCGTGCAGGCTCCACCCAAACCCTTGTTTCCCCACCCTGCTCGCTTGCGCAGTGGCTCCCCAGAGAGAGTTGCAGGAGCTGAGGAGGAGGCACCGAGGCTTAGATGGGAGCTGGGACCCGGGTCTGCAAGGTGAGCTCGCCTCTGGGTTCTGCCCTGCAGATTGTGCCCTTGGGGCGGAAGGAGGCCAAGGCACACGAGCTGGTGCGGCAGCTGCAGCTAGAGGCTGAGGAGCAGAGAAAGCAGAAAAAGCGGCAGAGCGTCTCCGGACTGCACAGGTGGGTCAGCTGCACCCACAGGTCCCATTACCCACCTTGCAAGTGGAGGAACCGTCCAGGAACAGGGGGTCCCTTCCTCAGCACCTCAGGAAGGAAACGCAGGGCTGGCACTGAGCCTGAGCTTGACAGGGCTGTGCAGAGGCCAGCAGTGCTAGGACAGGTCAAAAAGGAGCAGCTGGAGGCCCTGTCCAGAGCCCCGGAGTGCTGGGCTGTATGGGTTTGCTGTGTGCAGGGGCCGCCCTGCCCAGGCTGCACCATGTGACCCCCGCACCTGGTGCTGCCCCCAGTGTCTGCTCGCCACACTGCCTGGTGAGCAGCCGCCTGCTCCAGAGAGCCCTTCCCGGTCCTCGTCAGGTCTGGGAAGTCTGCATGTGCAATCCCATGGAAACTTACTGGGGTTCTAGTGCGTCGGCTCCACTCTACCACACCCAGTGCAGTGAGCACTGTCCCAGGGTTGCCCCGCACCTGTCCCCGCGCTCCTGCACACAGGTACCTGCACCTGCTGGATGGCAAGGAAAACTACCCCTGCCTGGTGGACGCAGCTGGAGACGTGATCTCGTTCCCACCCATAACGAACAGCGAGAAGACGAAGGTGGGCGGGGCCCTCCTGGAAGAGTCCCCTCTAGGCCAGTGTGTGCGAGAGGCCTCTGAGCAGCATGCGGCATGCCACCCCTGCCTGGCCTGCACCGCGCCTTAGGAGGCAGCAGTGGCTGTCGGGGTGGTTCCCCCACCTCAGCTTTTCCTGAGAGTACATGTCTGCAGCAGGGGCCAACTTAGGCAGCTCTGTTCTGCTCTGAAATCTCTCTGTTTTCAAGATTAAGAAAAGCACCTGTGACTTGTTCTTGGAGGTCACCAGTGCCACGAGCCTGCAGATCTGCAAAGACATCATGGACACCCTCGTCCTGGTGAGCACCAGCCCCTGCTTCCCGAGGGCCTGGCCCAGCAGCCTGTCTCCCAGGGGTATTGTGTATTGTGCAGTTAAAAGGCTGTTTTTCATTTGCAGAGAATGGCAGAAATGAACAAGAACACTTTAGAAAATAAAGAGGAAGAGTCGATCTCTGACGCAGAGGCAGATACCGGTTCTAGACACCTTCCCAGTCCCCGGGGGGGCCCATGTGCCGGGCAGGTCGGGCAGTGCCCCCTGGTGGTGGAGCAGGTCCGCGTGGTGGACCTGGAGGGCGGCCTGAGGGTGGTGTACCCGTCCAAGGCCGACCTGGCTGCTGTCCCGCCCCACGTGACCGTGGTGCGCTGAGGAGCCAGCCTCTGGGGCTCTGCAGGGAGTGGGGTGGCTGCTTGGTGTCTGAGGTCGTGTATTCTTTGCTGTTTCCTGGGTGACTACCGTGAACCGTGCCGTGTCGCCAGTACAACACTAAATGCATTTTCCTGCTTCTCGGGACGGTTCAAATGCCAGAAAATGCTGCTGCAGACACCAACTGGGGGCAGCGGAGGATGGTGACTGTGGCGCGAGGCGCCTGCTGCCCTGGCCACGTGCTGGCTGCACACGCCCCGAGCTGGCATCTCTGTCCTGCCATCTCGTGGCGCTGCTGCAGAGCATTGCAGTGCCCAGCTGCAGAGTTCTTCACTTTTTTATTTAAAAAGTTTTTTTAAATGACTTGGATTTGGTAGGCCACCATAGGACCATGTCTGCACGCTGGGCCGGGTGCTCTCACCAGTGTTGGGCCACAAGCAGGCATCAGGACAGAATGGTCCTTTGTCCATGGTCGTCAGCTGCTGAGAGCACAGGGGTGGCTGAAAGTCTTAGGTCTCAAGCCAAAAATCACAAGTACATGTGCCAAGCCAGCGTTTGCTGCTTTGTCGTAGGTGTGCTCCACATCTCTTGTGTCAGTGTGTGCGTGCCCAGCACATGCCCCCACCTCGGAGCCAGAGTTCGGTCCCCAATCCCAGCAGCTGCTGGAGCCTTTTGGTGGCCTCATTGCCTTACCATATTGCTCCAGGGGGAAATGGTGTGTTCAGTTTTTAATCCCACAACATGGTTTCTGTTTGGACAGTTTCACATCTCCGTAAAGGGGTGTATGGTTTTCTGGCGCATTTGTAGGATCCTCACTGATCTGCAGAGTCAGAAAGGCCCAAGCCCCTCACTGGCAGTGTGTGACAGCTGCGTGGGTTTCCAGAGCACCGTGAGGCATGGGCCACTGACCTGCCACCCCACCAGATCCCACCGTCTGGTTCCTACCAGCCTTTTTGCCTGTGAGGCCCAGGCTCCTAGGGGGTGCCACAACTTTCCTTCAGGTGGCTCCTATCAGCCTGCTGGACACCTGCTGGCATGTGGCCCTGCTCCTCACTGTCCAGCCATCAGGGCTGCCGGTGCTGAGGCTGCCTGGGTGTCTACCTTGCTGGGAGGGACAGCATGGCAGTGGCGCCCCCCAGCCCCTGCTGTGCTCTTGTCTGGCGTAGGCTGAGTAGGTGTGACATCTGGGGACATTATAACTTACAGCAGAAACCTCTTTGGTGTTTCCTTTTCCCATCCAACTCTAATAAAAAAATCATTTGATAAGAAGCAGCCCTGCAGTGATCCTTTCCCACAGCTGTTATTGGAGAGCCTTGGAATCCACGGTAGCCCAGAGCAGCCCGTGCAGGGACACCAAGGACCTACGTAGGGCTGCTTCTAGATCAGAACCCCACCCAAGACAGTCCTTCAGACCAGGCCTCCATCGTTGCTGTTCACTATGTGCCTGGAGCCCTTGGGGCTAAAGATGGGACTGGGCCTAGGCTTGCTCACTTGAGAGTAGGCCAAGGCTGCAGGCAGGGAGTGCCCAGCCTATGGGAACCTCGGCTCTGCCTGGGTGCCAGGCAGCTGCTGGCATCAGTGTGGGTGCTGAGCCAGCCCAAGGACCCTGGCCTCATACTCTGGCCCTCCTTATCTTCAGCCCGCTCTGGCCTGTGTCTGCACACAGCTCCTGCCCCAGGGTGCCTGGCTGGGTACCCTGCAGACTACGGCTAGTGCACACCGGCGGCCTTGTGTGCCACGGCGATCCCTATGTCGGAGCCCAGCCTGCAATGGCTTCGGCCAATGGGCTGGGGGTCCTGGCCCAGTACCTGCAGGGAGGAGGAAACTGCCCATCCCCCAGCCTGGCCACGCCCCTCCTGCTTATGTCTCCCTCTTCCACCAGTGAGAACAGTTACATCCTCTGGGAAAAACACCCCCCACCACCACCACCAGATGTCATTTGCAGGGCTGAGACAGGGTCAGGTGAGAGAGCAGGTGACCACATCCAGGACCTTTGTCCTTGCAAGAGGCCCCAAGCAGGAGGGGCACATTCCAGAGCCAAGCAGGGGGTAGGCCCTACTGGTCACGCCTGGCCACACAGCCAGGCCGCACACAGGTCACTGTCCCATCCAGCACATTTATTATACACAGGCATTTGGCCCACGCAGGCACCTGGGAGAAGTGGGCGGTCCTGAAGGCACCTGGTATGGCAGGGTCTGTTCCTGGGAAAGCAGCTGCCCATATTGGAGGTCTCCTCACAGAACCAGGACACAGGGCCAGGAGCTGCCTAGGGTCTGGGCCCCTGGGTGGGAGGATGGCACCCAGTGTGGCCTGGGCTCAAGGGGCCCAGGCAGAAGGGCTGTGGCTGCAGGGCCGACCCGGATGCACATACCACACGGGGTGTGTCTCGTCCTGAGAAGAACCTCTGCTGGGAACATGTTCCATGCATCTGTATCCCTGTTCCCCTGCACACTGGCAGTGGGCAGCAAGGGCACCGCCGCAGCTCCACGTGCTGGCCTGCCCTCGGGGCCTGTGTGCACAGAGGTCTTGGAGCCCATGCCTGTGAGCCGGGCTGCCTTCATTTGCACTTGTGCACATAGTAGCCAGTGATGTAGCCCAAGATGAAGATGACCCAGAAAAGGGCTACGCCAGCCAGCACCTTCACAGCAATGCCGAGCTTGCCTGTGCACAGCTTCTGGGAGATCCTAGGGTGAGAACCACCCAGCGGTGAACCAGGGCCCTCCCACGTGCACAGAGGTCTGGGCCCTGGGCACCTGGGTGCTCCCTGGAGCTGGACACCCACCCACTTAAGGACTGGCCCATGGGAAAGCTAAGGGCCCAGGCACTGGACACCCGGCACTGGCACAAGCTGGGCTGTGAGTGGGAGAGCTGGTGTCTATTAGGGGTGCCCAGCGGTTGGAGCTGGGTGGGTGTTTCTTCCCACTCACTTTCTGCAGCACGAAGCCTCTGTGCTTGACAAGGCGCCGGCCACCCTGACTTCCTCCTGGCTGCTGTCCTCCCACCTGTTGTAGTGGACACGGCTCTCCAGGGATTCCATGGTGCCAGCCTTGGGAAGGTGGAGGCAGGCTGCTAGGGAGGTTTAGCCTGGAGGGTGGGAAGGGACACTCAGACAGGCTGGTTTACCAGAGTGGTTACATAGTAACTTCCCCAGGTGACAGAGGGAAGACAAGGCCATGTTGGAGTTCTAGCCCCACAAGCCAGCCCTGACCCCAGCCCTGCAAAGGGCCTCCTACAGGCTGCATTTATCAGGAGGCTGCACCCACTTGAGCCACCCTTCCCTGGGAGGCAGGACCCCACCACACTGGCTGCTGTGCCCAGCCTATAACTGTCCTCCCTGGTGCTGCAGATAAAGCCCCAGGCTGTGTTCAGAAGAGCTGGCAAGGACAGGGATGACCAGAGGTGGTGGCTGGTACAGCCTGGCTGGCCTGGAAGAGGTCCGGCCGGCCAGGGCAGTGCCACAGCTGTGTCCTCTGCCCCTCCCCTGCCCACTGCCTCTGAGAGGGGCCAGGGACTCCAAGAGGCTGCGCAGAGAGCGGCAGGGGTAGGACTGGCTGGGCTGGCTGGGGTGGCTTGTATCACTGCAGCCTGGCAATGCACAGGGTGCCTGGCACCCCAGAGGCGATGGGTCACTGAGCAGCACAGCAACTGCCCACACAGGGCGCTCACCCTCTGACGTGGTGCCAACCTCCTGCTGCCTGGCCCCAGGGTCCCCTCCTGGCATCCAGCCCCAGCTGTGAGGTCCTACCTAGGTGTCCACAAGACCCCCACTCCTGGTGGACAAGCTTGGCTGGGTAGGGCTGGGTCCTGCACAGAGCTGCATGGGGCACAGCAGGCCTAGGATCTGCAGGGTGCCAACCCAGGTACCAGGACACTGGGAGAAGCCCCACACTCTTCTGTGTCTGCTCTTTCCCTCAGTGTGTCTTCAAGGGGAGCCAGAATGGTGTCACCAGGAGGGCCTATGTCCCTTCTTTCCCATGTCACCAACTGTAGGGAAACCCTGGGTGCAGCACGGGGAATGGTGAAACTTTTGCTTTCATGAAATTAACTGGAGTTGGGCCAGGGAGATGGCTCAGTGGAATAAGCGCTTCCCTGGCAAGCCCCAGCACCCGAGTTCAATCACTGGC
>PVKA01015565.1:0-15692 GCA_004027165.1 Ctenomys sociabilis | reverse complement strand
AGGGCCGGACCACCAGATGCAGGCACGGTGTCCTGGGCCGGGCTTTTGGGTCCCCCATTCAACGGCTGCTCAGCTTGGGCAGTGTGAATACAGAGGCCCTGCACCAGGGGATCCCTCGCGCCTCAGAGCCACCCACTTACGGACTGCGGTCCTGCCGGCTAGCTCAGCCCTGCTGCGTCCTGGGCCTCAGCCTCGGGCCTGGGGGAAATAAACAGCGGAGTGAGGCATGGCGGGAAGGGAGCTGGCCCTGGAGGCCCTCCCCGCCCGGGAAGTCTTGGGCAGAGGCGGAGGCCTCGGGGTGTAGGAGAACGGCACAAACACGAACGCCCCTCTCCCAGGCCGGGCCCCGCAAGCCTCACCTGCGCCCCCACAGGCTGGGCGAACCGCTGCGTCTCCTGGCCGGGAGGGGCGGAGCCAGGGCGTCTGGGGGCGGGACCTGGGCCAAGGTGGGCCCTGGATGGGTGGGGCGGAGCCAAGGGCGGGATCTTCGGCGACGGGGCGGGGCTTGAGGGCGGGGCTCGACCTGTAGGGGCGGGTGGGGTGGAGCCGGGGAGTGCAGCAGCCTTCCGTAGGCTCCCCAAGGCGCTGTGAACCCGAGGGAGGTGAGGAGCTCAGACTGACTCCCAGACGCTGATGGCTGGAGTGCAGACGCGCGTCCAAAATTAAAGCGGGGAGGGATAGGCAGCCAGCTGCTCTGCAGCGCGCCTCTTCGAGGGCCGGCTCGAGCTCCCTGGACGTCCCAGGGGACTCAGCTGGCTGGGCACACTCAGCTGTCCTCCCCCGGGACCCCGGAAAGGCATCCTTGCAGCCGGGCGCCTGGCCCTGGAACCCCGCAGCCCGTAGCCCGTGCTCCTGTTAACGCGTCTGGGCTGTGGGGAGAGATGGGAGGGTCCCCCCATACACAGCCCACTCCAGGGGTCCCGCTAGTAAGGAAGTGAGCGCCCCACAGCAGAAGGGCTCCAGCAGCTGTGAGCTCCGGCAAGGGAACCATCGCAGGCCCCGCACTCTGAGTGCGGGGAGAGGACCCAGATCAGTGCAGGTCTCCTCAGGAAGAAGCAAGGGCCCCAGCAGGTGTGCTGTCCCCCTCCCACCATCGCTGGAGTGCGCATGCCGGGGGCCTGGGTACAGAAGGAAGGAAAAGGCGAGGCTGAGGGCATGCTAGGGTTTATTCCACACTCAGACACAGAGAATCCGCCCAGCTGGCCGTGTCCCACCACTGGCCTACTTGGACAGTATCTTCTTGGACTTGCTGGGCGGGATCTCCACCTGCTGCGGCGGGGACACCTTGACCCCGGTCTGCTTCAGCTGGTTGTAGTAGTCATTCCTCTCTGAGAGGACCCTCTGCAGGAGAAACAGCCGTGAGAGGCCCTCGCGGCCCTCTCTCTGAAGGCAGGGTCGGGGAGCAGGCACAGGAGGTCAGAGGTCAGTTTCTGCAGCGGACGCCACTGGCCTGGCTTCTCACTCTAATGTCTGCTCGTGCAGATATCAGCTGCTGCTCCTGCCGCTGAAGAGCAGGACAACACACCACAGTCCCCAGAGGGACGGTCCCCAGAGGGGCACCAACACAGGTGGGCACCGGAGTGCCTGCAGGTAGAGGCAATGAGGCCCTGGTGCCCAGGGATGGCAACTCATGGCAGGGTGGAAGGAGCTTGCTCAGGGCCCTGAGTGTCATGCAAGGGGGTGTCCGCTGCGGAACTAGCCGTGCCTTTGCCCTCACTCAGCATCTGCTTTTGAAGCCCAACTCCAGAGTTCATGTCTGATTCTTTGTTGGTGATACAAAGAGCCTGGATCAGCGCCAGGGGCAGTGGTACATTTCTGTAACCCCAGCACTCAAGAGGCTGAGGCAGGAGGACTGCTGTAAGTTGGAGGCCAGCATGGACTCCACAGTGAGTTCAAGACCAGCCTGAACTATATAGGGAGACGCCATCCCCAAACAAATGAACAAACAAGAACAAAATACACAGCAGCCAGATCAGAGCTTCTGAGACCAGAGGGCTGTGGGGACTGGGGACAGCGTCCTCGCTGGCCCCTAGGCTCCTTGCAGAGTCGGGTGCTAGTGAAGGGGAAGAGCAGAACACAGGAGGCACTGTGCCTCGGCAGAGGAATCAGACTGTCCTCCACAGAAGCACGAAAAGGGATAGTGAAGACATTCAGAAGCAAAGAGCACCATGAGCAGTTAAGTTCCAGGGAGCCACCACCGGGGCACCTCCTGCTGGGACACAGGCCAAGAGGAATCAGAAACAGAGGTCAGAGAGGCCGGAGACAGCAAGCACTCGGGCGCACTCGGGCGCCAGGGAGGACAAAGGCTCAGCAAGCGGCTGAGGCCCACACGGAGGCGGCCTCCACGCAGCAGGGAGTGAAGCCCGTGTAAGTTTCCTCTCCGAGTTGTAGAAAATGCAAAGTTGGTGCCCGCCAGATAGCTCAGCGGACTGAAGCGCCTGCTTCGCAGAGCGCTGCATCCAGAGCCGGATTCCTGGCAGGCTGTGCTGGCCCCACCCCCTGGGCACGCTGAGATGGTGACTGGGACTGCTGCGGTGTCGTGCACCTGTAATCCCAGTGCCCGGGAGGCTGAAAAACAGGAAGGATCACTAGGAGTCCAACCTATGTAGTGAGACCCCGCAGACCCTGTACTAAATACATAAAAAATAAAGAAAATTCTAATTTGGCGGATCAGATTTTTAAATAAAGATATGTAATTTTTTAAAAAAAGAGCTTTGCCTTGGGGCTTTCCTACACCTGTGGTGTTCACCAAGCTTTACCCACCATAGAGATAAAGCTGCAGCAAGAAGGGTGGTCGGCTCCCCAAAGCGCTGTGAACCCGACTCTCCCACCCTCGGACCCCAGACACTGACGGCATCGCATCTGTCCAGGCAAAGGGAAGGCTGCCCGCCCCTCTCCCAGCCCCCTTCGCATCCACCGAGGTCTAAGAAGCACAGACCTCAAGTCCCCTCCCCCACGAACAGGAAGAGGCCCCAGACCCTTCCCCACTGCCGCCCTTCCACATGGACATCCCTGACTGCCTGCAGCTCCAAGCACTGAGGAAGGCAGCCTGGGCCTTGGGAGCAGAGCAGCCACTGGAAAGAAGCAGCCCCACCCTTCCCTGCAGACGGCCACCCTGCTTTCCCCCCAGGGGGAGCCCCACAGCTCAGAGAGAGGAAGGAACAAGGCAGCCTTCACCCCAAGCTCAGTAGGTGGGGACTGCTTGGGCCAAGGTGTGCAGCTGCTTCAAGGAGGCTTCGTGACCCTGCAGGCCCAGCTCCACCCCAGGTCAGAGTCAAGATCAGTCACTTCCCCTCCCTTCAGCTGACAGCAGCGCTGGCTCCCTGGCTTTGAGTTACAGTGGCCCCTGGGATGGCCCTAAGGGCACAGGTGACACTGCCAACATGGGGACAGGGCCCTGAGTTCACCTCCTGCCCGCTGCCTGCCCTGGGACAGGTCTCTGGGTTGGGTTACAAGGAGGTTGGATGTACCTGCAGGGCTTCCAGAATGTCACTGTCAGAGATCTCTGTGGCCAGCACCTTCACCCCCGTGACGCTGAAGGCCGCCTGGATGACCCTGCTCCTCAACCGCTCCAGCTGCAGGCCAAGCAGGGACAGTCACCCAGTCACCCAGGGGAAACACATCAGTGCTATGTGCAAGGCCCGCGGGGCTGGAAGGAACATCCTGGCCTCATGGCCATGGCCTTAGGAGTGGGACACGGCCCAAGAGGCAGAACCACACGGTCACCTGGGAACTGGGAAGTGGGGACGGCACCCTGGCACTCAGACTGTGGGCCCCAGACACGAAGCCCGAGTGAGGCCTAATACCCCCATCCCCTTGCCTTGTGTGGACTGGAAAGGCTCAACCTGCACCTGATTTAGAAACCGAGGGAAGCTGCATATGACCAGGGCCACTGGGCCACCCAGTGGCGCTCCACCGGCACACTCCAGCACGTAGGGAGCATGGCTGGTCCTGGATTTTGTCCCAGAATGACACTTGGCAGAACCCCACTCATGGGCCCCGCCCTCCTCCTTTCATGACCCAGGGCCCGTGACCACCCGGTCCCCAGGCGGTGTACCCGGGCCTGGGTGCTCTCCAGGGCCACGCGCGCCTGCTGCTCTGCCTGCTGGATGGACTCGGTCCTGCTGCACACGTCCTCCTGCAGCTGCTTCCAGTGCTGTGCACAGTCCTGCTCCAGGCTGACCTGCGCCTGCAGCTTGCTGACCTTGGTGTTCAGCTCTGCGATCTTGAGGTCCCGCTTGGAGAGCTCACTCTCCAGGTCCCACACGCGCTGGCAAGGATAGCAGGGAGGCCGTTCAGCCCCAGCTGCTCCAGTGTGGCCACCCTCTCATTGCCCAACAGGTTGGGCTCCTCGGGCCCAAGCCAGATATGACCTTGGCAGGGGCCTCTTGCATTCAGCGCAGCCCCAAGGTGGTGGAGTGGCTTGCTGGGAGTCAGAGGCCCAGGGCTCAGCTGCAGAGACGTCGCCTCGTCTGCCCATCCACCCTTCCACCCCGACTGGCGCAGGGGCTGTGATCCCTGCCGACCCTGCAGTGCCACTGTGGGGCACCTGGCGAAGGTCGAGGTTGTCCTTCTCAATCAGCCCCATCATCTCCAGGTGCTTCTTATCTTCCCGGAGGCTGGAAAACTGGGAGGTAGGAGGAAGGTTGGAGAGAACAAAGCAGCTGCCAGGCCTGACCCCCTGCCTGCACTTTTGCAATGGAAACTGTGAGGTTTCCGCAGGAACCCTGGGAGAGAGAAGAGCCCCTGAACCTCCCTGCAGCTGGGAAGCAGAGGGCTAAGTGGAGTCCAGCGCTGCTGCCCCAGGCCAAGCTGGAGCGACAGCTGAGCATGAGCCCAGCTCACACCCGAGCCTGCACAGGCGCAGGGATATGTGGGAGGTGGCCAAGGGCACTGTGGCCTAGAGACAGGAACTGAGGGCAGCAGGGCCAGCAAGAGGCCCAGCTGCAGCAGGCTGGTGGGGACTGAGGCTCGGCCTCTCAGCCTCGTGGCTGCCCTGAGCCCGAGTCCATATCCATAGGCTGGGGCTGCAGGGCTACAGGAACCCGTGGGTGCGTTGCGCCAGGCACCTTGTCAGACATAGCCTGCAGCTGCTGCTTCCGCTCTCTGAGCTCCTTCTGCAGTGCCTCGTTTTCCATATTGACCTTGCCCAGCTGGGATTCTAGGTAAGCCACCTGCCGTTGCAAGGACCCAATGGTTCCTGCGGGAGTGAACGAGAAGGAAGGAAGAAGGGCCGGCTGTGTCGTCAGCTGCCCACCACCCTCCGGGGCTGCCCTACCTACGGCAAGGGAGTATCTGGCCCGCTCGGCGTCCAGCTTGCTGTGGAACTCCAGCAGCAGGTGCTCGTACTCCTCCAGCTGTGCGAGGAGCTCATCCTCAAAGGACTCAGTCATGGAGAACCCACGCCCCCAGGAGCTGTCCCCCTCCTGGGTCAGATACTCCTCGTCCTCCAACTCTATATCCTCCCTCTCCTCCTCCTCGGCCTCCTCCTGCACGGCTCCCGTCCTGCCAGCGATGTCCCTCGCTCCGGCATCCCCGGCCACCTTGGGCTCTGCACCAGGGGCCTGGTCCTCTTCACCACCTCCCAGCCCCAAGGACTGTTTCCTGCTCCGTTCGGGCAGGGTGTGTTCCTCTCGAGTCTGGGGAGGGGAGGAGGAGGGCTGAGCAGGGAGGCGGATGCCCTAGAGCAGGGGACCTGGAGGGCGCCTAGCTCTAGCTGTGAGCAGGGTGTGTGAACTGGGGGTCCCGCAGGGCGCCCTGGGGGTCGAGCTGACCCAGCCCTCATCTGCACTTGGCAGGACGACCCCAGATCAGTCCTACAGCTGGGACTGTGAACTAGGACCCCTTTGAAATGACCAGGGCAGCCAGGTGGCTTGCCGGAGCCACCCGCTCTGTTCCCCTGGGCCACACCTGCTCCGGGGCCCACGGGTCCTCCTGGTCCTCGTGGCTCTTCAGGACAGTCAGTCTCCCTGGTGCCAGCCCATCCTCCAAAGGCGACTCCTGCGAGACACCGGGATGGGAACTGCGTCCTGGAAGGGGCGGTAGTCCCCCAGGGTCCAAGTAGGGAGGAGCAGGGTGGGGTCTGCCGAAAGAGCAGCCCCCGAGATCAGCCTCAGGGTGGGCACACTCATCTGGGGCATCGAGGGGTGCCAGCCACAAACAGGCACACCTGGCATGTCCCAGAGGGTCGCGCTGCTCATACCATACTGCCCACAGTCTTGGAGAGGAGCTCGGGGCCCTGGGTGTCTGTGGACACCCACTGGTGTCCCTGCCTGCCCCTGCTTGGCACCTGCGCCGCACAGGTGCGGGCTGTGCTCCGGACGTGGCAGAAGGGGTTCACGGCTGGGTCGGGGTGGGAAGCCGCCCCTGTCCTCGGGCGCGTCCGCGCTCCGGGGCTCTGGGGTCCGCCGGGGGTGCACGCGCGGGAGCACCGCGGCCCGCAGCCTGCTCACCCTCCGCGACGGCAAAGGCGGGGTCTCGAGGCCCTTGCTGCGCAGGACGCATCGCAGCTGCTTCCGCAGGGACTCCGTCTCCCGTTGCAGCGCCTGGATCTCCTGATCCTTCTCCTGAAGCTTCGCCTCCAGCTCAGAGAAGCGCCGCATCTCCTCCCCCAGCACCAGCAGGGAGCGCTCCTGGCGAGACAACCGGCGGGCGGGGCGTGGCGCCGCCGGACCCCGCCTCCTCCCGCCCCATCCCGGGGCCCCCTCCCTTCTGCCCCCTCCCGCAGCCAAGCCCCGGTCCCCGTTGGCTGCGCCTCTGGGAGCAGACCCGCAAATCTGAGTCCCTGTCCAGGAAGGCCCGCCGTGAGCAGCGCCCGCCAGGTCTCGGCCCAGCCGGCTGTGGGCCATTGCCTGGCCGCCCTAACTTAATGGAAACTCAAAGAATTTGTCAGCTGCAAATCTGAGCTTGGAGAAAGGACAGGAAGTTCTCCAGGAGGTAGGAAAACAACCCGAGGCAGGATATTCCCGGAAGGAAAGATACCTACAAACCCCCTTAAAGGTTTGCAGGCAAGTGAAAGATTCTGTTTGGCTCCTGGGCCCAGAAGTCAGAAGGGAACCTGAGAATTTTTTATTTTTTTAATTGAAGTACAGATATCAATGAGACAGTTTTAAGATACCTTGACGAGATGGATTTGATAAATTAATATATTGCAAACTGTTTTCATAATGTTTTGGTATCATAGAAGGTGCATACATGATATTATACTTACAGACATTGTTATAGCGTATGTCTCTTATCAGTAAATTAAGAGTGTAGCTGTTTGCGTCTCTTATTTTTTATACCTGAATTACATCAAAGATTCAATAATTAATACTTTCTACCTTGTTATTTTCCTCCCAGCTCTATCACCATACACTAAGTTAAAGTCAAAATGGATTAAAGATCTAAACATTAAAACAGAAACACTCAATCTCCTGAGAAATGTTTAGGGCTGACTGAGAGCAGGCCTAGGGCTCCAGCAGGACTCGGGGGAACCAGCAAATCCTCGATCAAAGCAAGAATGAAAGGCATCATGTTGGAGTGATCCACAAGCACCCATGTTTATGGGAAGCAGCCTGTGTCCATCAACAAATGATTGGATAGGGGTCGGAGAGATGCCTCAGTAGAGTAAGTACTTGCCTGGCAAGCTCAAGGGCCTGAGTTCAGTCCCCGGTTCCACCAAAAAAAAAAAATGATTGGATAAAATGGGTGCTCACACAGTGCAGTACTAGTGGAGTACTATGCTGCCATAAAGAAGGGCGACCAAGGGGCATTCATAGGAAAGTAGATTCACCCGAAGACCAAAAATACAAGGTGGCTGACTGGAAGCCGGAAGCCAGGGGGCGGAGCTTTGCTAAAGGGGGCGGGGACCAAGGCTGGAGCGCAGGAGGGGGAGGAGGGAAAGGACAAAGAGGAGTCGAGCTGCGTCTGGCGGGGACCAACTCCACGTGGGCCAGCACTGGATGCCGCGTGTGAGCCTCTCGAGAGGAAGAACTTTAAGATGGGAAGAGGACCGTGGAAGGGCCACACGGAAACTGAGAAAAAGGACCACCAGGTAAACCTAAAGGAGATAGAAGGGACGGAGCAATGACACCACAGGATGCCTCGGATGTGGCAAGGAGGAGAGGAGAGGACAAGGCCGAGTCGCCGCAAGGATGCTGGTGTGAATTTTTTTTTCTGGTTTAGTTTTGTTTTTTGAGACAGGTCTGGGTCTATAGCCCAGGCTGGCCTGGAACTTTCAGTGACCTTCCTGCCTCAGCCTCCTAAGTGCTGGAATGACGATAACTGGCGTAACCGTGCAACTTCTGGGGAGTCTAAAGGGGCTGTGGCCATTATTGGTGCTGTTTTCACAGTTTTTCTTTGTGTCTGAAGTAAAAAGTTAAGGGGAAAAGGAATTTAGGAGGCTGAGGCTGGAGGGGCCCTATGCATTTGGGGTCAACCTGAACTGTGTGGTGAAACACTGTCTCAAAAACACACAAAAGGGGCCGGGGAGATGGCTCAGTAGAATAAGTGCTTCCCTGGCAAGCACAAGGGCCTGAGTTCAATCCCCGGTTCCACCAAAAAAAAAAAAAAAAAAAAAAAAAAAAAAAAAAAAAAAAAAAACACACAAAAAAGTTTGTGCGTGGGGGAGCGCAGAAATCACCGTGCTGATTTCCCTGGTGACGCTGGGCGCGGCACTGGTGCCAGTCATCAGTGGCGGCTGCGTCCACAGCTGCCAGCTCAGAGGGCTTCAAGAAGCCAGAGCCAGTGCCGGGAGCCGGCCAGGCAGCAGCTCTTCCAGGGGACACTGCCGCCACCTTCTGGGCGACCCTCACACCCTGCTCCGGTGATGGACAGAGGTTGCTGAGCGGCCGGATCAGGTCGGCCCTGTGATTTTGTCCTTGGGTTGCTTCTGGGAAGGGTTGTCGCTTGGGAAAGAGACAGGGGCAATTTGGAAAGCAGGCAGACTGACTAAACACCAAGCGAGCTCTGCAAACCTAGCCCAGGGCACAGGTTGCAGAGGTGACAAGCCCAGTGCCCGGGAGACCCTGCAGCCGCAGCCGCTGCTTGCTGAGCGCCTGCCTTCAGCCAACATGGCCTTTCCCTGAAGCTCTAGGGCTCGCTGCCAGCTCTTGGTTGGCGACACCAAGGACCAGCTCAGAGGGCACAGGAGGCCCCGAAGTCGCAGCCCCCCCCCCTTCTGGGACCTGCAGGACCCACAGCTCCCCGCGGACCCCATAGAGCACCCAGCGTCCCAGTTCTCACATCCTTCCTTTGGCCAAACTCTGCAGCAGACCCCAAGAAGGAGATGTGGAAGGAATGAGCCCCTAGCGAGCAGATGGGAGAAGCCAGGACTGAAGCGCAGCAAGAAAGCAAGGTGTCCCTGGCCCAGGCGACAGGCAGGGCACGACAGGGCTGCCCTCAGGTTCCACCCGGCATGAAGCCCATGAAGCTGGAGAGTTACACAGAAGAGGCAGGTTTCTGAAAGGTGCGGCCCATCAGCCCAAAATAAGGGGAAGCTGGATGCCTGGCAAGTGCGAGGTCCTGAGCTCTATTCCACGTACCAAAAATAAATAAAAATAAGGGAAATTGAAGCTGTGTGTGGTGGCACATGCCTGTCATCCCAGCACTCGGGAGGCTGAGGCAGGAGGGCCCCTGCAGGTTAGCTAGCTTGTGCCACATAGTGAGTTCAAGGCCAGCCTGGAATAAGCAGCAAGCCCTGTCCAGAAAGAAGGAAGGAGTGAGAAAGCCCCTGCCTTGTGCAAGAATTGGGTTTGTAGTCATAAAACCTCTCCTGTAAGAAACCTCCATGCATAGACAGCTTCATGAGTAAATTCTATTTAGGGGAGAAAGGGTCACAAGTTGTCAAATTTCTTTCAGAGGCCACATAAGGAAAAAGGGGCCAGGGTTTTACAAAGTGAGACCTGGAGCGATTTTGACACCAAGACCTGACATCAGGATTAAATCCTTGCAAGTTCAGTGCCAGCTGAAGCTGCTACTGCGGGCAGGAGGACGGGCAGGCCCAGGTGCCCCCAGGGCATCTGCCCCGAGCTATCTGGAGGCCACCAGCAGCTGTGGCAGGACCCCTGTGCGGGGACAGTACCTTCTCGTGGATGACTGAGATGTACCAGGGTGGCCTGTGGCTGGAGAATGCGCTGCTGGACGTGGGACTTGGGGTCTGGACTGAGCTCCTCCTCCTGGAACTGAGCTCACAGGCACTCTTGCTGCCCGGGAGGGTGCGAGCTGTTGGCAACACGGGAGCCTCAGTGCCACCAGCCCTCTCCGAGGCTGCATCTGCCAGGTGGTACCAAGTAGCTCTGCAGCCCGCACACCTAGCACTGTGCCCAGGAAGGGTTGGGAAGGGCCACCAGGTGCCGCCCTGTGCAGCCTGGGCCCGCCCTCCTCTGCCCTTAGAGCCCACTTTGGATGAAGGAGGAAGTAGGCTCATTCACTGCCTTCTGAGCTCCAGGGGCACAGCTCCGACTGAAGGCAAGGAAGGACTTGTGAGTGTGGAAGTCCCAGTTGGCAAAGGAAGCCAGCCACCAGCAGAGGCGCGTTCGCAGGCCTCCCTGCCCCAGGAGATGCCATCGTGGGCTTCTGGGTGAGGGGCAAAGGCCGGGCTGAGGGCCACAGTCCTCGGCCGCCGCCATGCTGGTGTAGGGGGGAGCCCCTGCCCCGGGAATCCAGGTAGCCCCTCTCCGTGGAAGAGGCCCAGCCTCCTCACCATCTGTGCTCCAGTCCAAGTCCCGCCAGTCCAGGAGCCAGTCCTCGCCGCCCAGCCTGGGCAGGTCGATGGAAGACCCCGATCCTGGGGGCAAGGGAGCCAGGAGTGACCCAGCTGTCCTCTCTCCCAGCCCTTCAGGGATGGGCCTGTGATGTCACCCAGCTGGAAACCCCAGCAGGTAGAGGGACATCTCCAGGACAGAGAGAACAGCAGGAGGAATCAGAGTGAGGCTCTGTCCACAGTGCAGTCCTCAGAGCAGGTGGGCCCCACCCCGTGCCACAGGGCGCCCGGTCCAAGGCCTCTGCAGCTGTGCACAGCTCTCCTAGGGGAGGGGGCAGCCTGAGTCCCCTGGGCAGGACCCAGGGTCACCACCATGGGGACAGCACTGCGTATGGGGCCATGGCTCTGATGACATTCCCAGAACCCGAGCTGCCAGCGGCCTCCTCTGGGCTTCTTGTGAGTCAGCGCGTGGGGCTCAGGTGAGAGGCCATGGGCGCCCGCTGGGCTGGTGCCTTGGCCTTGGGCCACCTTCCTCCTGCCAGCTGCGCCTCCTGGCCCCACAGAACCTCAGCGAAGGAGGCGATAATAAAGCAAGGAGGCCAGGAGACACCTGGGCCTGGGGGCACACCTGTCATTCCAGCACTCTGGGAGGCTGAGGCAGGGTAACCCTATGTTCAATACTAGCCTGAGCAACTTGGCAAGACCTCATCTCAAAGTGAAAAATTTAGATACATAGACAGATAGATAGGTGTAGCTCAGAGGAAAGACCCAGACTTCAATCCCCAGTCCTAGTACTGGGAAGAAGGAGACAGGAAGAAGGAAAAGGGAGTGCGGAAGGTTGAAGAGGGGACGGGCTGCGGGAGGGGACAGGCTGTGGGAGGGGAGGGCTTTGAGGGGATGGCTGCAGGAGGGCAGGGCTGCGGGAGGGGAGGGCTGGGTGGCAGTGGCTGAAGGCCAACAGGCTGAGCGGCACTGTCTTCTGGCCCTGCCTTGCCCGTTGGGTTTTGGAAGCACAGCAGGCCGAGACGTGAGGGGCGAGGGCCACCCCAGAGGCCCTGTGCGTGGCTCTTACCCAGCTGGGACACAGAGGTGGCCTTGGTGCTGAACTGGGGGCAGCCAGGCCGGGCGAGGAACGCCCTCCTCATCTCCTCCACTCCTGACATAAAGCCGCTGAGGCTGGGGACAGCCTGGGGCACATTCTGGAGGGTGGCAACAGGGACAGTGACCAAGAGAGAGCCGAGACCAGGAGCCCTCCTTCCTGCAGCACCCAGCTCTGCCAGCCACTCGGCAGAGGACCCCACGAGCCTGAGGCCCTCACCCTTCCCCCTAAAGAAGTCTGGGCACACGTGGCCTCTTCTGTCCTGAGCTCACAGCCACCCAGAGCAAGCGGGAGCCACAGTGGGCCTCAGAGTGAGGGCTGGGAAGAAGCCGAGGCCTGCAGGGGTCCCGGGGTAGCTGCAGACCAAGACGCTGGGCCCCTCATCACACAGCAAGCCGGAGAAGGCCCTACCGTCTTTGGGTAGCAGCGGCACGTGGCCAGTGCGGACCTCCCGAGGCTGTGGGTAGCCTGGCGCAGCCTCTGCTCTGAGCTCCACACGTCCCTGCCAGCCACAGTGTGCAGGGTGCGCAGGCCCTGGGCGAGTGGGTACAGGCTCGCGTTGTGCCTCTCCGAACCGTCACTCCGCTTCAGAAACATCGGGAAGGTGAGAGGGGAGGGCAGTGCGTGCCCCGGGCCAGAGAGGCCGGCTTCCAAGCTCCTTCCTGGGGAGCCTGGAGCCGTGTGTGGCATCACAGATGTCTCCATAGAGACAGGGCCTCTCACCCCCCCTGAGCTTCCCTCGCCTAGGAAAGGAGGAGGAGGGTCTCCCGCTGGATCTCGGGATGTAACCAGCACGGGCTGGCTCAAGGCTAGCAATCCATCGTCCTCTCCACCATTGATTTTTCTTTTTATAATCTTCATCCCCAGTTTTCCACCTTATTTATAGTCTGACACTACATTCAGTGACTTTGTTAGGAAAATGTGAATATCCTCAGTCCATTTGTTTGTTTGTTTGTTTATTGCAGTACCAGGGGTTGAACTCAAGACATTGAGCTTGCCAGGCAAGCACTTATTCTACTGAGCTATCTCCCCAGACCCTTAGTCAATTTAAAAAGCATTGGTTAGCCCCTGAATTCGGGCGTGTGCTGGGGATCTAAGCCAGGACTTCTGCACACTGATGAGTGCTCCAGCACTGAGCCCCAGTCCCGGCCTTGCAGTTCTCTTGGGGGCTGGATATGGTGGAGTGTGCCAATAATCCCAGATACTCAGGAGGCTCAGACAGGAGGGCTGCAAGTGCTGGCCCCCTTTGGGCAAATCAGCAAGACCTTGTTCCAAAATAAAATTCACAAGAAGGCTGGGGGTGTAGCCAGCACACCAAAGCACGCACCAGCACAGCCAGGGTCCTGAGTTCAACCCCGGCTGTAACAGAAATAACCAGCGGAGACCACCAGGCCTATGCAAAGGCGACATGGCATGGAATTTACTGCACCTGGGTTCAGGCAGAGAGTGCAGCAAAACCTCCCACCCCAGACAGAGGGAAGCGGGACCTCTTATGGGGCTGGAGAAGGCAAGGGACACCAGGCAGGAAGATGGCGTGAGCATCTGTGCTAGGGTCTCGCAGTGGGCATCCCAGTGGGCCGAGTCCTGGAAGTGCCTGCTGTGAATTCTTGTGAGTTCCGTATGTAGCCGAGGTCCGCGTCCTGCGTCCGGGCACAGCTGGGGGTGCTTCCCCATCCCATAAGCTGCCTCCTCGCTCTGTTCGTTTTGCTGGGAAGAAACTTTTCAACTCAATATACTCCCTTGGTTCTTGGTATTATTTCTTCTGCAGCAGAAGCTCTGTCCATAAAATCCTGGCCTGCCTTAGCTCTTCAAGAGTTGTACCTATTTTTCAATATTTATCTTAATTAATGAATTTAGGTACCAGGGCTCAAACTCAAGACCCTGCACTTGCCAAGCAGGTTCTCGTGCCACTGAGCTAGCTCCCCAGCCCTCAGTTGTACCTATGTTAGCATTTAAGACCTTTGACCTATTCTGATTTTAGTTTAGTGCATGGTGAGAGACACGGTCTAGACTTAATCTTCAGGATGTCGCTCTCCAGTTTTCCCAGCACCCATTATTGATTGATCGATTGATTGACTTAATACAGGGGCTCACCACACAGCTCAGATTCATAGTGATCCTCCTGTTTTAGCCTTCCCAGCTCCGAGATTACAGGTGTGTACCACCATGCCCAGTTTCAGGCCGGCAGGGCATGCGGTACCAAGGAGCGAACCTGGGTCCTTGCACTTGCCAGGCAGGCACTTAGAACACCGAGCCATCTCCCCAGCCCCTCTCAGCACCCATTTTTTTCATAGTCAGCACCCATTATTAAAGAGACTGTACCCCGGTGTGTTTCTGGCTCTGTTGTCAACAATAAAGTCACTGAACAGGTCTGAGATCATCTCTGCCTCTCCTGCAGTCCACGCGGTGCCACACTGTTTTCATCACTGTAGCTTTGTAGTGTAATTTGAACTCTGGGATTGCTTTTGCTCCTCCAGGATTCTTCTGGGTCCAGATGGCTTTTAGGGTTGTTTGTTCTGTGAGGGGTGCTGCTGGAGTCTTGGTTAGGGTTCCGTTGTCTCTGCCACTTTTGGCAGCATGCCCATGTGGCCTCCTGGGTTCTGCCTATCTGGGAACAGATGTCCTTGCGTTTACTGATCCCTCACTCTTTCTCCAGAGCTCTGTGGTTTTCTCCATAGAGAGCTTTATCTCCTTGGCCACCCCCAGCCCTGGGCGCCCCCCATTCTACTTCCCAGAGGTTGCTGACTCTGGAAGCCTCGTGATTGGTCCCTGAGGTCCCTCTCTCTGGGTCGGGCCTTATGTCAAATGCCTCTTGTTTAGGGCTGACTTGCATTCCACCGTGTGGATGGCCCCAGGGTGGGCACCCAGAGTCTGTGGTGGGCACTGCAGCGTTTCTGCCTCCCTGTCCTTGTGAATCTGCCAAGAGCTGGGTGTAGAAAGATTTGTACTAGTAGTGTTTGTGGACAGGATATCATGTCTGCTTCTTGTACTATGAATAACCACTATGAAGACAACAATATGCAACGTATTAATTATTGAAACTGTCCTACTAATCGGTTTTGAAACTGTCTCAAAATTGTCATTTGTTTCTCAATATTTTTTTTTTTTTTTTTAAAAAGAGCTGGGGTGAGTGTGGGTGTGCAGGACTCTGGACTCTGATGACCTTGGTGTGGGGGGTGGGCATTGCTACAGCGTGTTCCTGGTCCAAGAGTAAGGGGCAGAGGAAGGGCTCTGGGCAGGTGTCCTCAAAAGGTGCCCCTGCCTGGTACAGGAAGCTGCTGGCTGTGAAGCTACACAGTCTGCCCCGGCCACGGCATGCGGCAGGATGGACCCCTGGGCCATGCAACCTTGCCCTGGTTCGGTGACCACAAGCTCACCTGAGTCCTTCAGGGCATCTCTGTTCTACATGGTCTCAGCTCTTCTGGGTTCTTCACAGAAGGGCCACCTGCTCTCTGGTGTGCCCAGCGCGTGTCCTGCCAGGCTGCGGAGTGGCACTGCTCTGGGTCTGCAGACCCCGAGGCAGAGTTGCCACCTCTTGAGAGCCACAGCCTCTCACCATGGAGACCAGATCCCAGCTGCCTCCCTCTCCTGGCCTGCGCTCCGCAGCGTCCAGGTCTGGCTCTGGTTTTGTCAGCTGTTTCTGAGCTTTTGGGAGATGGTTCATTTCCTCCATTTTTTGGTTGCTCCCTGCCACTGTACAGAAATGACTGATCTTGAAAATTGACTTTGTGTTCTCTGAGAACACCAGTCTCACCCATGCTGCTGGCTTTGTTTTAGATCTGTGTGGTTTCCATGTGGCTGGTTGTGTTGCTTATGAGACAACAACTGGCTCTCTCCTCCCTTCCCCTCCCCTCCCCTCCTCTCCCTTCCCCTCCCCTTCTCTTTCCTCCCCTCCCTTCCCCTCCCCTC
>PVKA01015564.1:0-49784 GCA_004027165.1 Ctenomys sociabilis | reverse complement strand
TATACTGGAAAGGTAAACATTTTAAATAAAATTATTTTACATATTTTCAAATATCAACTATTACAGTATTCATTTAATATATCTCTGTCTATACCTTTGTTTACATATATATAATCCCTACAAAAATAGTCTGTATCATTCTCATAAAAATTTTATGGAGCTCTCTGTAAGTATTCTGGAATTACATAAACTGATTATTTCCTCAGTACTTAAACTAAGTTTACACATTCTTGTGTACAACACATGATACTAGGGTGAATTTAAACAAATAACAGTAAGTTAATTAGTTGGTATATAATTATCTCTACAAGAACACAGCTACTGTGATTCATCCTTCTAAGTAATACATTAAACTTGCAATGAATTTGATCATTTAACTAGTATTTAGCAAAATCACTATAGTGAGTAGATTGTACATAAATTAATTGCCAAAATTAGCATGTTAATTAGCACTTATTTTCCTAATGGTAATTATCAGGGAGATTGCTAATTGAAATTCTTTAAGCTTTCATTTTCAAATAATAGAATTATAGGGATATCTTTTGCGCGCACACACACACACACACACACACACATATATATGTATATATGTATGAAAAGGTTTACAAAGTATCAGCTTTTTCTCTTTTGTCCTCTTTTGGTACCTGTTTAACAGAATATTTGTACAACTGAGACTTTCGAACTCCAACTCTTCTTCTTCTTTGATCATGTTTTCAATCAACTTCCCTTTCCTCAGACTGCTATGGATTCCAATACTTGTTCATTTACGAATAATCTTTTATTTAGCTACCTCATCTCCAGGTCAACGTAGCATAAGAAACAGCACAAACTGAAGTAGTGGCTCCCACATAGCTACTTGCAGCTATCACATGGACAGTAAATGAGCTCTCTGCTGAGCTCAGATCAGGCGACCCTCAGTCTATCGGATGCCTTGGCTGCACAGATGTCCAGCGTCATTGCATTGCAGCCCTGCTTCACTTGAAGACACTAACAAATATTTTGAAATTAGTAATTATTTTATAGGTAATAATATTTCTATAATCAGCATATTTTTAAATAAAAGGAAAAATAAAATCTTACATAATTTGAGATTCTAACATGATTCTCTCTGTTCCCTTATTTTATATTATTCTTTAACATCGTTTCAGTTCTTGGAGCTTGCTGAACAGCAACACCTGTATCTAAGATCTAATGATCTATATTTTTTGCTTGTGGCTTAAACTCAGTAAGTCTTTACCTAGTTTGCATACCTACTAATAGCAGCTGGCAACATTTGAGCTTCAATTTATCTTGTTACAAAGTCACAATTTTTTTCACCTAAATTTTTGCCTATTATTTATCAAAAATCCTCAGAAATTATTAAAATGCATGATCACTATCTACACCAATCTCTGTAATGATTTTTGAGTCAAAATAAAAAAATACAACAATGCTAGTAGCCACATCGAAAACTCAAGCATATCTGAATGATTGCTGATAGTCCATTAGAGGATGCAGAGATTCAGTCTTTATAAAATGCTTTAATTAATGCAAGGAATTTCTTGGCAAATGTTCTAATTATTGATTTCTAAAATAGGTATAACAAATACTATTGACTGTAGGAAATTGATTGAAATAATGAAAGTAACAAAATGTATATCAAGAGTTTCTACTTAATGATTGCAGCATAGAAAGTAATGTATTTTTATATAACTTTCTGGGGTATTACTTTGGCACTATTTTCCAGTCAAATTAGAAATTTTGGGTTTAAAAAGTATGAACTAACTCAACATACTGATGGCTTATCTAATTTGCACTGCGTTTTACTCATATTTCATATAGGAAAATTATCAGTTTTGAGTAAGCACAACACTACACTTCTTAAATGCTGAATATTTAACTTGCCAAACATACTTATGTGTCTCTGAGGGTTAAGAATCAGTAGAGAGAAATAGTTTTCTCACAGAAACAGTGTGGTATATTTGAAATATAGTATGAGTAGTAATTAAAGTAATAGAGCCTAATTGTTGTTTTGGAAACGTAGATCTCATTGCTCACAAAATGAATTGCAAACTAGGAAATTTTTTTAAATTGGTCTTGACTCAGGAAATATATCTGAACACATCTTTTGTGCTATATCCCGTTTGGTGACACCGACACACCTAATTCAAATACAGGCATCATAGACTGACAGCATCTTGATACGCTCTGTATTTGGAAAGGTGAAACGTGAAGATTCAAAGAAGCTAACAAACTAAAGTATAAGACAAATTTTAGTACTACTTTCTAAAAAAGCAAAAAGAAACCTTTAATATTGCTTATGCTTGTACAGCTTTTTATACACTTTCTGCATTCCTCTGAAATGTTGTGGTACTGAGAATGACTGTTGGGAATCCTTGCGATCCTTAGTGTGCAGTGCAATGCACCCTAACTTCCTATATCTTGCTAATGCACTGCATGGAATGTTAAACTGAAGATTACATTTTCCACATACTTCTACTGATAATGGCTTAGAAATAAAATTTAGCCAGCTGTAAACAGTAGACAATGTAAAAGAAAAACAACTTTCCTGGAACATTGTTTCATATTTCTTCCAAACCTATTCTTACAAGAGGACATGATCATTGGTAAAATAAGCCAGATACAAAAAGAAAAACTGCTGCATGAGGCTTATGTTAATTGTTCTACTATATTATCTTTTGATTATAGGTATACTTTAAGTACCATGCTACATAACATGTATGTGCAAACAAAATATTTCTATAAAATTGAATTTTTGAATGAGGATTAAATATCCAATCATTTATTTTTGAATGTTGACTGCTACTGCAATGGCAGTTGCCAGACTAAAATTCTGGGGATCAAGTGGCATCCAGACAATGATAGTAACATTTTAAAAATAATCTTACATTATGGATGTAATATAGGAAATTTATAAGTTTTGAGTAACAGTGTATAAGCAAATTAATATTCAATTTTACAGACAGTAAAAGTCACTCTTTTTAATATTGAGTTCCATAAGAATTTACATGTGTAAAGTTATGTAACAACATAACAGTTCCCTCTATTAATTTTGTTACCATGCCTCAAATATATTTATCGTAAACATATAAATCCATTTTAATACATAAATATAATACAGTTAGAATTATAGTTATACTTATTTAAAACAAACAATATTATTCAATCACATGTTTCTTAGGTCAAGTATGTAGTAGTCTTACATAAGTATGTTGCTTAAAGTTGCAGACCAAAGTCTTGGTGAGACAGTGAACTGGAAGCTGAAGGGAAAGAATGGATTACAGCATATGGCAGGTGTGGGCAGAACTTCCTTCTCCAGAACTGCAGGAATAAGATTTCCATGCTGGTGTTAGTCAGGAACTGTTCTGGACCTGTAGAGGCCACCCACATCCATGCTTCACATGTAGCTGCATTCCTTCACCTTTAAGCCACAATCAAAAATATTTTTATCACTCTGATTTCTTTATTTGTTTTTCAGTGTTCATATGGTTATATGGACCCACTAAAATAATAGATTATACATTCCCTATTTAAAAATCTAATAATTATTAACTTTAACTACATCAATAAAATCTTTCCTCTTGTGTAAGGTAATGTTCTTGTGGCATCAACAAGTGATGATCGCCGGGCGTGGTGGCGCATGCTTGTAATCCCAGCACTCGGGAGGCTGAGGCAGGAGGATTGTTGTGAGTTCGAGACCAGCCTGAGCTACAAAGTGAGCTTAAAGCCAGCCTGAACTGCATAGCGAGACCCTGTCTCAAAAAGACAAAAAAAAAAAAAAAAAAAAAAAAACAAGTGATGATCATAACTGAGCTCATATTAGCTCATACATCCTCACCCAGAAATCCCCTTTATGCTTTTCTGATGATTTCTTCACTCATTTCATTGAGTATATTTTCTTATTTGTGTGTTCAGGGTCTCATTAATGTAATTAGTACAGGTTGTGTAGGGTCTCACTACACAGATAGAACTCATAGTGATCTTCCTGTTTTCAGCCTCCCCAGAGCTGAGATTACAGATGTGCACCATCATACCTGGACTCAGTCACTGGCTCAGTGCACCCAGGGACTGGGCCAGCATGGCATGTGGAAGCCAGTCCCTGTACTTGCCTATGCAGGTGCTTAGTCCACTGAGTTATCTGTCCAGCCCTATTAAGTGTATCTTCTATCACAAAGCAGGACAGTAAGAATAGTGTATGTCTTTTCCTTATTTTATGGTACGTTACATCCTTCTCATTTGGTGAATATATAAATTGACATATATGAAATTTATACTGACAAATTTTAATATATTTAGTAGAAATCAGGATATATAATTATTAAATTATTGAGACATGCTTATTGCTGAACTATACTTGTTAAATTTATTTATTAGAATATATCTTGAGGTAATAAAAATAATAAACCTGCATTACTGTATTTGTTATATTTTAGCTTTATTAAATGTTAAACATTAAGCTTTCTGTGATATTTTATGTAATTTAACTTGCATTTAATATATGCTGAATGTATTACATATGAAGTGAAACTCTGATTGATAAAAAACACATTTTTATCAATATACTGATTAAATAGCTCATAGTAGAAAGAACAATGTATTAATCAGCTGTTAATTGACTTGGTCTTTACATCCAATCAATAATGATGAACTTTCTAGAGAATAAGAAGAAAACTTTCAAGCATATGCTGATGTCTCTTAACAATCTTTTATTCCAGCAAACAGTTTTTGGGGAAAAAAAGCAAAGCTCCAGTAAAATTCTGTAATTAACTGAAGTATTGATGTGCTTGTCTTTTCTGCATCCTTGAATATTGTCCTTGCTGTGTGCATGTGGGCAGCATGTCACATTTGAATCCGTTCACAAAACCCAGCAAATTAGCAGTTTGGTGAGCTTTGTGACCTGAAATTAATTTGTATATCATCAAACAATTATTACCTAGTGACTTTGAGTAAATTGAGTAATTGTTTATTTTAATGCCTATCCAGTAATTATAGGGTTAGACTATTTTAAAAAGATTTTTTTTGTCTTCTATTCTTTATCTGCTCAAGAAAAAAATATTTTAATGGAAGTTATTCACCAGATCCATGTTATCAAAATAGATTTAAATAATATTTCTGGTCACAGATCATTGACCCAATAAACTGAAGTCATTATGCTCATTGTAGTCCATTACATGACAGATATCTATGGGAATGGCTCTATTCCACCCTCAGAGTGAAGACAAAAATGGTCAGTAAGCTTGTAAACAGAAAACGTACACTGAATCAAAGCAAGTACATCAGGTGGATGGATCAGAAATAGCATGCAGTTTCGAGTTTTAGGCGAAGCATCTATTCACTTTCCATCCCATCACTGTTTCTACTTCCACCACAATATTTTCACTTCATTCTTTTTATATCCAATAGTAGCATTTTTTAACATTGTGACAAAAGAAAACATTTAGCATTTTTTTATAAAAAAGGAAGCATTTTCTTATCAAAACCATTGCATTCATGACTACAGCCTGAATGTGCAATGCAGCTATGCAATTAGGAAAAGGAATAATTGGAAAGTAGAGTGCTAGTGAGCCATAAAGCTGCCCTTTCTCATGCTGACTTCATTCATTATACTATGAGACATTGTTTTGCTTTTCAATACCTCTTATCTTCTAACAATGTTTTAGGACGGGTCAACTGCTATGGTTCCTGTAGAACTTTATTGTGTACTACTCAGAATATTTTCTCTTGAAACATCATTGTCAGGCATTTTAGGCTGTTTTTAGAGTAGCTCATGTTTCTAATAATTACTTTCCATAATTTTACCTTGGACTTCCTGCAAGGCACTACATTTTATGTACTTCTGAGGACACTGTCAGGTTTGTATATTTTTTTAAGTGTGAAGTATATTTTAACATTGTTTTCTAGCAGAATTTTAATGAATGAATATGACCTATTTTAATATCTAATTTATATTTTTTACATTTATGGAGCATAACATGTTTAGATATTCATTTAAATTTGGGAATCTTAAATTTCAATTAAATTTCTCAATTCTATAATTCAGTATCTTTTGTTACACTGAAAATCTTTATTCCTAAGGAAGGACTTGAGCATAATTATTCATTTTTGCAATTGTCTATGCACAATAATTTCAAAGATGAGCAGCAAAATCATCACAAGTAGTTACATTAGTGCTTGAACTTTCTATTTTTAGTTCCTTGGATATGCACAAGTAGGAAAATACGTCCAACTATGCATATTTCTTCCCAATTCAGTTACATTTCTCAAAATATTTCATTTCTGTGTTATTAATACTCTTCTTATAAATATATAAATGCCAATAACAGCATTTTAATTAAAATTGTGGTTGTATATTTAATAATTTATAAAAAGTCAAAATCCATTAAAATCATGAAAATATCTGTGAATTCCCTTTGAAATAGAATAGAAATTTAGAATGAAAGAGGATCAGAAACATGCAGATAGTAAAGAGGAACAGCTGGAATGTCAGTGCCAACAGGCACCTCAGAGTTAGCATATGTAGATCTCATATTTTACACTGATGTGAACACTTTTAGTGGGTTGTAACTTTTGTTTTTAGTTCCACTTGATCCATATTTGAGATGAATATCATTTAAAAGTTATATTGCGGTGCTGAGGAAATAGCTCAGTGATCTAGCGCCTGCCAGCCAAGTGCAGTGACCCAAGATTTGTCCCTGGCACCATGTGAGGTGCCAACCCAGACACTGGGCGTGTTGCTCTGACCGCCAAACCAATCCCAGCACTGGGGAGTCTGAGATAAGATGATCACTGTGAGTCTGGGCTGTGTGGTGAGATTCTGCATGAAATAAATACATAAATAAAAATTAAAAAATAAAAGATATGTTGAATAGCAACAAAAAAGATGATGGAAACTTCTAGGGAAGATTCATATAACAAAGACATGTGTCCCATACATCATAGTGAGATAGTGTATAGTAGCAAAAGATGTAAAATAAAATGAATATATACTCATGTAAGAAAAAGTCTTATGCAACAACCAGTAGGATGGACAAAGAGTGAGAGTGAAACTTACATCCCTGCATTCAGGATGTTAAACCTGTTTAAAGAAAGGACCTTTTTTGGGCTGAAGAAGGAGATGGTGTGAATCATGAATCAGTAAAGCTGATACTTTGAGTAATTTGATAGCTTCAGGTATCCTGCCCTGTGCCATCACATCGCAAAGGGCAAGAGAACAACACATTTATCACCTTGATGCCCAGATCTAAATAATTTATTTATTTATAAAAGTCATTGAGGGATAAGATAATGTCAATAAATGTTTTATATGTAGATGAGATTGCTTGGGAAGCACCAAACATGCTGTGTATCTATCTCATAGGGGAAATGTTTGGTCTCAAACCCAAAGGACAGACTGACTTTACTATGCAGAGCTAATTGTAAGGCAATAAGTTAAAACTTTATTCATACATTTTTATAAAACCCTCCAGGCTGAAATGAGTGAAGGAAAATTGTCAGGCTGTGGAGGTTGAATTACTAAGCCTTAGCAAGAAACAAGGTCTTTAAGGACTAAAGTTTTGCATGCATTCTTCACAGTGTATTAAACAATAAGGCAAATATTACAGTGAAAACATTGCTCAATAATGACTAATCTCAGGCCACGGAGACAGCTCAGTAGAATAAGTGCTTGCCTCACAAGTGCAAGGCCCTGAAATCAATCTCCATTTCCACCAAACAACAACAACAAAAAAGGACAATTCTCTTAAACACATGACCAATTGCATTCATCATAGTTGCAATTTCCAAACTATTTCTTTACTCAAAAGAATCCGATGATCCCAAGAGTAAAGGGTTATGACACTGTTTAAGACAAGTCTGTCTACTGCTGAAATGTGCTGTCATCTAGCATCTGCCATATCAAAGAGAAAACTCACTGGAGATGTTTGGTAAAGTACTGAGCTGTACACATATTACTAGACTTTGTTGGGAAAGCATGAAAAGATATTCTAATATAATTCTACATAAGTTTTCCCTTTTGCCTCCATTTTCAAAATTATAAGAGGGTAATAAAAACAGGGACAAAGATAGTCTTGAAAGAAACTTAGACCTGAAGAAGCTGATGAAAACAATGCAGACAAGCACTTCTTTAAAATTTGAATGACTACGAATTTGTCCAGTCAGATCATGATAGATTGAAGCCAAACAGTGGCAGTTAATCAAAGCAAGAAAAGTTTACAAGAATATGTCAATCATGTTATGCAGTATTACATTTTATAGGAAAACATATATATATATATATATATATATATATATATATATATATATATATATGCTTTATTAGGTTAGCAAAATTTATTGCGGAATATTTACTTCTTTTAGCTTATAATTTTTATAATTTTAAAAATCAACTTTATGTAGGGCTACAAAACTAATATTTATGAGACAAAGGAAAAATGATGCCTGCAACAGAATCCAGCACACCTGTTTACTGAGTTCCTCATTATTTGTTGAACACGAAGATATTTTATTTTAATTTGTTAGCCAATGTGAAAATATATCATACATAGACATAGATATAAGTATAGATACAGATGTTGATACAGTTTTACATATAGTAGTATGCTATATTGATTTGATTGTTTTTGAGTGTCAGGCATATTTTGTGACAACAGTTTAAGATTTTATCATTGATGAAAGTGTTATATATTTTTCTACTTCATGCTAGTGTGAAAAGATGTATAGACATTAATATCAATTCATGTTTTTTTAGAAACTGATGTTTTTACATTTAAAATATTATTTATTTATTTGTTTATTTATTTATTTATTTAATACAGGGTCATACTATGCAGCTCAGACTCAAAATAATCCTCCTGTCCAGCCTCCCTGGTGCTGAGATTACAATCATGTGCAACCATGCCCAGTTTCAAATGGCTGGTATGCGTGCCCGGATTCCAGAGCCAGCAGCATGCTGTGGACCTATTGCCTGCCAGGTAGGCACTTACTAAAATATCTTTCCAGCCTTAGAAACTTCATGATTGTTATTATTATTATTATTATTATTATTATTATTATTTTGGTAGAGCCAGGGATTGTACTCAGGCCCTTTGTGCCTGCCATGCAGGTCCTTATTCCACTGAGCCATGTCCCCGGTCCCCGAACCTTATTTTTAAGTGGAACTTGTTCTACACTATAAATTTATTTTAGGCAATTATACTCTGTGTACTTATTTGGCAAATTTTATAATTTAATTCATTTTATTCTTTTCATTATTTAAGATTTAAAATGATATGTTTTCTAAATGGGTATCGTAGAAACTATAATGAAAGAAAAAAAAAACATGCTTTCCAACTCCTTTGATATTATTGGTCTTGCGTGCAATGGATGTTCAAGTTAAATTAGTTTCATATTTATCATTTACGTTTCTTTTTGATGCTACACCTAAGGAAACATGTCATTCTACCTTTATTTAGACTTATATTGTATGATTGCTATAAGCACACTTGGACAAACTGCTTATAACTTAGATACACATTATAAAAATAATACAGTACAACAACATATCAGATGTTCATTATTGTTACAATACCTAAGTGCTATTTCAAAATATTTTAATTAATCATCTTTTCATGCATATTTCTAACACTCTTACGAAAACCATTAAGCATTGAAGTGCAACATCATTCTATATTCATTCCAGCATGCCTTTGGGAGAGATTACTGGTTGATTTAAGTAAATAAAATGTCTCTACAGAATTTCCTTTTAAGGGGTGTGTACTGCCGCTTGCAACCACTGCTGCCCATCACCCCCTAGGAGTCTCATGGTGAGCACTCTGCGGCTTCTCTGACCTCACTCATCATGACGCTAATGCAAATACCACTCCTTGGCAGACACTGAGGCTTTTCTGATATTTTTCAGCTCAGTTTTGTGCCCCATAAGTGACCAACCAGTTCAAACACAGCTCAGATTTAAATTAGTTTCAATGTGGTGACCTGTCGGGTTGTTTTCTTTATGATTTGGATTCTCTTCCTCAGATCCTCTCATTTTCCCTATCTAAAAGAATTTATCACTTTATTTAATATAACTCATATCTGCTACTTCAAATTCTCAAAATAAATTAACCTCAGTAGTAATCTCCACTATCGCATCACTTAATTCTGTTTCCATTGCAGCTGCAGAGTCATGCTATGTTATCTCAGTGGAGTCCACAAAAATACTCAGCATCACTTCTGCTTTACAAATTTTTAATATAAGATAAAGGACAAATGCTATGGAGTTGAACAGTTGCTGGATCCTGGATTCTGACCGCAAAACCCACTGGCTACCTTCAAGGGCTACATGCTTAGAAGTCTTCATCCTTAATCACTTCCTATGTTTACTGTTCCATCAATTTCTCTCAACTTCACCTAGTAAACTGTCTCCATTATTACTGTCTCTTTTCTCACTGTCTTGAATATTACAAGATATTTTACTTCTAAAATCAATATATAGATACATAGATGGTATACATACTGATATAGATCATGTAACTATAGCTATAGATAACAATTATTCAGGTGTGCATTAAGTTGGTATTACTTTTTATATTTCTTTATTTATTTGGCACAGGGTCTCGCTACACATTTCAGACTTATAGTGATCCTCTTGCTTCAGCCCAGTGTTGGAATTACAGGTATGTGCCACCATGCCCTGTTTCAGTGTTGGTTTGGTATGGGTTCTACACAGCATCAGGTACCAGAGATTGAAACCAGGTCCACAGTCAGATCCCAGGTCCAGAGTGTGTGAGAGATCTTCTGCGTGCTCACCTGACCCCTTTCTAGCCAGAGCCCATGTCCAGAGTGTGTGTGGAACTATCTGCACACTCACAGGAACCTCCCGTATCAGATAGGCTTGGTGTGGAACCCCGTGGCAGAACTCCTTGTAGAGAGGCTAGGGGCCAGACCTGCACAGCTAATCCAGGAGCTGAACACCTTGCCAGAGGAGCACAGAGGGTTCATTTCTATGGTGAACCTGACACATGGAAGAAGCTTAGCACAGCAGCTAAACCCGAGCCAGGCACATCTGGACAAGTTTGTACTTGCAGACCCAGTAAGGTGAGACACTTTGCTAGACCCAGATCAATGGGAGCAACCTCTCTCTTTCTCTCTTGATTGAGAGAAGGGGCAACAGGTAACCAGGGTGAACTAGTCTGCCTGGAAGACCCCAGGTACATAAAGGGGAGGTGATCAGACAGAACTTGGAGGAACTAATTTAAACATAAATTCACAATTTAATATTTGCTAAGTTACACAGATACAGTGTTTGCTCTTATGGTCTAAAATACAGACCCATTAGTATCAAAAGTTTGTCAACTGCTAAATATCACTATCCTGTATTAGTGTTCCTAATTATAGTTCTGTAAATACAAAATTGTAAATGCCTTAGCTACATAATATCTCTTGGGTAAGAATTTTGGTAATAACTACAGGAAAGCTCTACACCAAAGGTCAGAGGAAAGTGCTGTACAAAATGATAAAGAGAAGGAGCAAAATGCATTCTTATTCTTTATAGCTGAGTAATACTCCATTGTATAGATACAAAAGTGAATGCCTCTTGAACATACACTCATAAGTGAAATAAACCAGACACACATGTGCAAATATCATTTAGTCTCCCTAGTATAAGAATTGAGAAGAAGAAATACAAATAGAAAGATATAACAACAAGTAAAAAAAGTTAGTCAGATAGTTAGGGTAAACTGAATTGCATATTTTGCAGGGTAACAATCACCTTCTCTTCTGGATGGTTAACAACCTAAGACTGCAGATTAAACCTTGGAGAAATGGAAGGGTTGCAAGGTCAACCAAAATTTTGGCCCTACCCTTCCAAAGTCAGTGAAGACGCAAGACATAGGAGAATCTGTACTGTAACATCATGGAACTCAGTTGTGCCCCAAATTTTCTGATCAGGGAGACTATGGAGCCACAGAGGAATGTGATCCATGATTTAAAGTGTGCCTAGGGAGACTCACAAGGAGAGAGAAGTTTCTCTCAGGCTTTCACAGAGAGCAAACTGGTCTCACTGGTCATGACTCATCCACATGGATGACACAGACAAAAGAGCTACAGAGTGAAGTACAGGGTTGCAAGAAAAACCCTGTGAGGACTTGACTGAACTCATCAGATACAAAAGTTACATTTTTTATTATATGAGTCTTGCTTTATCTCAGTCTTAAGCATCCAGCAGAAAAGTTTGAAAATGAGGCTCTTTTCAGCCGACGTTGAGCGATGGGCATCTCTCGGGACAACTGGCACAAGCGTCGCAAGACTGGGGGCAAAAGAAAGCCCTGTCACAAGAAGCGGAAGTATGAGTTGGGACGCCCTGCTGCCAATACTAAAACTGGCGCCCGCCGCATACACACAGCCCGAGTTTGAGGAGGCAACAAGAAGTACGGAGCCTTGCAGCTAGATGTGGGAAACTTCTCCTGGGGCTCTGAGTGTTGTACTCAAAAAACGAGGATCATTGATGTTGTTTACAATGCATCCAATAATGAGCTGGTCCGCACCAAGACCTTGGTGAAGAACTGCATTGTGCTCATCGACAGCATGCCATACTGACAGTGGTATGAATCCCACTATGCACTGCCCCTGGGCCGAAAAAAGGGGCCCAAGCTGACTCCTGAGGAGGAGGAGATTTTAAACAAAAAATGATCAAAGAAAATTCAAAAGAAGAATGATGAAAGGAAAAAGAACGCCAAAATCAGTAGTCTTCTGGAAGAGCAATTCCAGCTAGGCAAGCTTCTTTTCTGCATTGCATCAAGACTAGGCCAGTGTGGCCAAGCAGATGGCTATGTGCTAGAGGGCAAAGAGCTGGAATTCTATCTGAGGAAAATCAAGGCCCGGAAAGGCAAATAGACCTTCCCTCCTGGTTTAACTCATGCAATAAAGGTGTTTGTTATTCTATGTGCATTTAAAAAAAAAAAAAGAAAGAAAGAAAGAAAATGAGGTATATAAAATAAGGCCATAAGAATAAGCTAAGCTGTCAACAACTAGCTAGTCAGCAACTTCTTCAGATAATCAACTATTATTGTGGACTGCTAGACTGTGTTGGATTGTTTCGCAGAATTCAAGCATCTATAATAATTGAATGACAACAGAATACTCATTTTTGACAGGACTAAACAAAAAAGGTGATATAAACAAAGAACGATTCCGTGTTTGTATAAACAGTACAGTTATGATAAATATGCAATACTTTTGCGTCATTCTATGAGAATAAAGATTTGCACTCCTAGTATTTGGACAGGATGTCTTGTCTGCTTCTTGTAGTATGGATAACCACTAGGAAGATAACAATGTAAAAATTATTAATTATTGAAACTGTATTATAATTCAACTTAAAAAAAAAGATAAGTATACAGCTACATTCTCTTAATTCATTAATCAAAGGCATCTGCTCTAGTAGTGTTTGTAGGTAGAGTATCATGTATGTACCTTGTACAAAAAAAGCCACTTCAAAAACAATGTGCAATGTATTAATTGTTGAATCTGTCCTAATTTGATTTGAAACTGTCTCATTGCTATTTGTTCTTCAATAAAATAAAATAAAAATGCATTCTCAGGCCCTGAGCCCACGCAAAGCAAATGCAGTAGACACAAGCATAGAAGAAATTGAAAATCACACACCTGAAATCTCTGAAATAATAATATTTAAAGTAAAGAAATGCCCGCAGAAAGGTGTAGAAGAAATCAGATCAGAAATAAGCTCTGAAGTGACTAAAGAAAAAAATAACTATAATGAAAGAATTACTAAATGCTTCTAAACAGGACACTGATAAAAAAAAAATAGAGGAGAATAGAGAAATGATGGAATCTTTCAATTAGCAACATAAGAAAGAAATAGAATGCAGGAAGTGCATTCAAAGAAATATGCAGGAAATTAAAACCTCAATCATAAGCTGACAAAACCATTTCAATTAAAGTGAAGATAGAGTTTCAGACATTGAAAACACATTTGCAAGCATTGAAACGGTAACAAAAGATCTCTTAGAAACAACTGGGATGCAGGAAAATATAATTCAACATATACAAAATGGAAGACTAATAGGCATCAATGAGAGTCAATACAAAATGATATAAAAAGAATAAACATCAGAAGTAATAACAGAAAATGTTCCAAATATGAGGAAACAATCTGACATTCAGATAACTGAAGCATAGAGAGCTCCAGGTAACATCAACCCAATTAATACAACACTGCAACATATAATAATCAAGATCCCAGAAATCAAGCACAAAACAATATTCTAATAGCCACTTGAGAAAACAAACCAATCACATAAAACCAGGTCCATGTGCTTGCCTGGCAGACACTTAGAACACTGAGCTATCTCCCTAGCTGTGGCATTACTTTTTCATCTCAGAAATAGTAGATATAGTGTCTCCACAATAATAAGAAATGAGTTTATTTGTTTGTTTCTTCATTGTCTTTCTACTGTGTTTTAACTCTTTAGCAATATCTGCTTCTGGAACTGACAAAGTTGTCTAGTTTCTCCCACTTGGATTTCCTTTTATGCCTTCATAATTTGTGATGGATTTGTATATCTAGCCTTATTTATAATTCAGAGGGAGACAGAATCAAAACAATGTGTAGATACTTAGATTGAAAAATAATTATAGATAGGCAGATAGATAGACCAATAGAAGAGGGGGGTATATCTTAGAAAACTCATGTGATTATGAATGCTGTGAGCACTCACACTGGGCCACTTACTGTGCTATAGGACTGGGGAAGTCATTAACATTGCAAAGCTCAAATTCAATGATTGTGGAATCAGGAGCAGGGGTAGCTTAACTCAAACTGTGAAGACAAAGGCCTTCCCAGGAAGCTAATAGTTTTGGTTCTTGAGAAGCTTAGATTTTGAGATCCTAAGGCAGAAGCAGAAAGAAGAAATTCACCTTTCATCTAGGGTGTTTTGTTTTGTTGTTATTACCTCCTGGCTCTCAGCTAACTAACTGCATGGAGTCCATTCACTCAGCATTCTACCCTAGTGTCCATTCATGAAGGTAGAACCTTCTTACATTTTCTGTTGATTCAAATATCAATGCGTTGATGAGATGGCTCAGTAGAATAAGTGCTTCCCTCGCAAGCACAAGGACTTTTGAGTCCAATCCCAGGTTCCAAAAAAAAAAATCATATACCAGTTTATATATACCTCAGAGATATGCCCACAAACACTATCTTATCAATTATCTTAATATCCACTAATTCAGTGAAGTTACACCTCAAGTTATTCATCACATCATAAATGTTCAAAGTAAGTATTTTTATAAATTATAATTAACTACGTTTTTTACAAACTCTTACTTTTACTCACATCCTTTACTTTTGATAGCAGTACTCTACCAGTCATTTTAGACTTGCCCATTCATGTGGCATCTAAGTATTTATCTTATTGTACAACAATTTTAATACAACATACCCTGTGTTTCTATTCATCTATTGTTTAATAAACGTTATATGAACATCCCGTATACCAATAATTTATATCAAAGATACTGAAGGACCAGAGACAGAGGTATTTCCACTATAAATCTTACACTTAATACTTCAGAGGACTTAATTAAGCGTAACAATATGCATGTTAATTATACTGTTAAAAACAAAGTTTTACTCTAAGTTCTATGCTGATGTAGAAGAAGAAGTGAATAATTCAAACTGGCCACCAGGTAAGGGTGATTTATTTATTATTTTTTTTTCTTTTTATTTATTTATTTTTATTTTTTGTTTCAGACAACAGAATTATAAACAGTGCCATTCATGAGTATCTGAAAGAACACCCTTTTCATTAATGTCACCAGTTATTATTGTGCTCAACCCACATGGACCATGGATCCCAAGGAGACAGTGGTGAGACAAAACCCTTATAATCATGAGTTGCCCTTGCTGGAGAGAAAAATGGGATACTAAGAGGTAAACAAGTACAAGTACAATGTTAGGAGATGACAAGCATTAGAAAGTAGGTAAAGGGCCAGCTGAATGACTAAAACCCCTGTTTAGGCAGATGCAGGGACTGGGGTTCAATCTCTGGCTTGCTGTGCCAGCCCTGCTCCCAGGGCACACTGAGATGGTGACTGAGGCTGGGTGTGGTGGTGCAGGCCTGTAATCCCTGCTCTTGGGAGACTATAAACAGGTGGATCACTATGAGTCCAATCTGTGTGGTGAGACCCTGTGGATCCTGTACTAAATACATAAAAAAAAATAGATAAATATATAATTGAAAATAAGTAAAAGGAGGGAAATCCTAGAATGCAGAACTGTTTCATAACATGTGGCCAAGTAAGTCCCACCCGGAAGACCGCATTTGTTCATCAAGGACACAGAAGAAGTGAGGTCTTGAGCAATGGCAGCACCAAAGAAAGGGCATTTCTAGGAAGAGGGACCAGTAACAGCAATTGTTTAAAAAAATGCCAAAGGCAAGTCAGGTTCACCTGTCTTGCAGAACTAGCTTAATCTGTCCGTCCTGTGAATGTACCTGCTATGCACAAATGCAGTGCTGTATTTTTAACACAGGGAAGTTGATTATTTCTCCAAAGCTTCATGGATAAAGAAAGGTCCAACTGTCGGAACCTTAAGCCCTGTTCTATCTCCAGATCATTAGGTTTCCAAGACTAAATGCATGTCTCCCTTTTAAGAATGTTTTATTTATTTGTAGAAGGATAATTTTATTTTGGAAAATTATTTTAAATATAAGAATATAGGAATATTTACCAGGAGTATTTTCTCTTTTTTTGTAATTTTACTTTTGATTTATTGAAGTACAAATATCAATGAGGCAGTTTTAAGATACTATGACAAGATGGATTTCATAAATTAATACATTGCAAACTGTTTTCATAATGTTTTGGTATCATGGAAGGTGCATACATGATATTATACTTACAGACATTATTATAACATATGTCTCTTATCAGTAAATAGAGTATAGCTGTTTGCGCATCTTATTTTTGTACCTGAATTAAATCAAAGATTCAATAATTAATACTTTTTACCTTGTTATTTTCCTAGTGGCTGTCCATAGTACTAGAAGCTGACATAATATCTTGTCCAACCACCATTAGTGCAAATCTTGCCCCTCATAGAATTATGTAGAAGCACAGCGTTATCTATCCCAACTGTACTGTCCATACACACACATCATGATTCTTCCATTCTATACCCCTTCCTTGCTCTACACCCCTCAGAGATGGGATCTCCATTATCATTCAACTAACTTAGGTGCTTGAACTTGACAAAACAATCCAACACAGTCCAGCATTCCATAACAGTAGTGAGTTATCTGAAGATGTTGTCGACCATAGCCATTTACAGTTCAACTTAATATTATGGCCCCACAATGTATACTTCATTTTTATCCTTTTCTCCTGGATGGTTAAGACCTAGATAGAGCAAGACTTATATACCAACACATGTACTTTATATTTCTTATGAGGTCAGTGAAGTCCTCTCAGGGTTTTTGTTGTAGTCCTGTACTGTATTCTGTAGATCTGTTGTCTGTGTCATCCATGTGGATGAGTCAAAGCCAATACATGACCACTTTGCTCTCGGTGAGAGCCTGAGAGAAAGTTTTCTCTTCATGTGACTCTCCCAAGGCACACTATAGAACTTCAGTCTCTTTCCTCTGTGGCTCCATAATCTCCTTGTTCAGAAACTTCGGAGCTCAACTGAGTTTCATGATGTTGCACTACATGTTCTCCTATGTCCTGAGTCCTCGCTGACCTTGAAAGACTAGGGCCAAAATGTTGGCTGGCCTTGTGGCTCTTCTATTTCTCCAACTTTGATCTGTGAACTTAGGTTGTTAACCATCCAGAAGAAAAGCTGATTAGTGTCCTGCAGCATATGACATTCACTTTGCCTTATTGGACTCAGTAGATTTTAGTTGCTCTTGTATGTTTCCATTTGTATTTCTGCTTTTTGCTTCTTTTACTAGGGAAACTATACGATATTTACACATGTGTGTCTGGTTTATTTCACTTATGAGTATATGTTCAAGTGGCATGCACTTCAGTATAAATGCTTCAAACTTAGCATTCTTAGTAGCTGAGTAATACTCATTTATAGAAATACCACATCTTTCTCAACCATTCCTCATGTGATGGACATCTTCATTGTTTCCAGTATTTTGCTATCACACATTGTGCTGCTATAAACATAGGCACACATATATCACTATGATACAATGTTTTCAGTTCTTTTGAGAAAATTCCTAGTAGGGGGATAGCCGGCTTGAATGGGATTTCTAGTCCTACTCTTTTGAGGAGTCTCCACACTGACCTCCACAATGGTTGTAACAGTCTACATTCCTACCAGCAGTGTAGAAGTGTTCCCTTTTCCCCACAACCTCTCCAACATTTGTTGTTGGTTGATTTCCTTATGATAGCCATTCTTTCTGGAGTGAGATGGTATCCCGGTGATGTTTTTATTTGCATTTCACCGATGACTAGCGATGTGGAGCATTTTTTCATATATTTATGCACTTCTTTAATTTCGTCCTCTGAGAAGTGTGTATTCATCTCAGATGCCCATTTCTGAATTGGGTCTTTAAATTTGAGGCCCCTGTTGTATCTTAGTTTATATATTCTAGATTGTAGACCTCTGTCTGATTGTTTATTAATTAGAATTTTTTTCAATATTTGTGAGTTGTCTTTTCACTCTGTTGACAACATCTTTTGATCTGCAGAAGCGAGTTGATCCCAGTTGTTGATACTTTCAAGTGCTTCCCATGCAAATACATGTTTGTTCATGAACTCTTTACCTACTCCTATGTCTTCAAGAGTTCCTCCTATTTTCTCTTCCAGGAGATTGAGTGTTTTTGTTTCAATGTTTAGATCTTTAATCTATTTTGACTTTAACTTAGTGCACGGTGATAGAGCTGGGTCAAGTTTTAGTTTTCAGCATGTAGAAAGCCATGTTTTCCAGCACCATTTGTTGAAAAGGTTATCTTTCATCCAGTGAGCTTGTGTAGCCCCTTTATCGAAGATTAGATAGCTGAGTGTGACTGTAGATGCCTCTGCACCTTCTCATGTATTCCACTGATCTATTTTCTTGCCAATACCATGTTGATTTTATCACAGTGGCTTTGTAGTATAATTTCAAGTCAGGAATTGTGATGCCTCTTGCCTTGTCTTTATTGGCCAAGATTGCCTTTTCTATTCTAGGTCGTTTTTGGTTCCAGAAAAATTTTAGGATTGATTTCTCTATGTCTGGGAGGTATGTTGGTGGCAGTTTGATAGGGATTGCATTATATCTGTACAGCGATTTTGGGAGTAGGGCCATCTTCACGATGTTGGTTCTTCCTATCCAGGAGCATGGAATATCTTTCCATTTCCTGAAATCCTCTATAATCTCTTTTCTTAGGGTGTTGTAATTTTCTGTGAAAAGGTCTTTGTCTTCCTTGGTTAAGTGAATCCCAAGATATTTCATTTTCCGTGTTACTATTGTAAAAGTTATTGTTTTTATTGTTTCCCTTTCAGTGTGCTTGTTATCTGTGTAGAGGAATGCTATTGACTTTTCAGTATTGATTTTTGTATGCTATGCTACTGAATTTGCTTATCAGTTCTAGTAGTTTCTTGGTGGCATTTTTGGGGTCTTCCAAGTAAAGTATCATGTCATATGCAAATAGTGATAATTTAACTTCTTCTTTACCTATTATTATTCCCTTTATTTCTCCCTCTTTTCTAATGACTGTTGCTAAGGATTCCAACTCTATATTGAATAGGAGGGGTGACAGAGGACATCCTTGTCTTGTACCTGATGTAAGAGTAAAAGATTTCAGTTTTTTCATTTAGGATTTTATGAGTTTTTGGTTTGTCATAGCTGACTTTTATCAAGTTAAGATAGAGTCCATCTATTCCAATTTTCTGTAGGACCTTGAACATGAATGAGTGTTGGACTTTATCAAAGGCTTTCTCTGCATCAATTGAGATGATCATGTCGTTTTTAGATTTGTCTATTAATATCGTGTATTACATTTATAGATTTTCCAATATTGAGCCATCCTTGCATCCCTGGGATGAATCCTACCTGGTCATGGTGTATGATCTTCTTGATGATTTGCTGTATTCTATTTGCCAAGAATTCATTGAGTATTTTTGCATCTATGTTCATGAGGGAGATTGGCCTATAGTTCTCCTTTTTGGTGTGTCTTTCCCTGGTTTTGGATTCAGTATTATACTTGCCTCCGGAAATGATTTTGGAAGGATTTTTTACTTTTTAACTTCATGGAAGAGTTTGTGGAGTGTGGGTATTATATCTTCTATAAATTTCTTGTAGAATTCAGCTGTGAATCCATCAGGCCCTGGACTTTTCTTTGTCAGTAGGCTTTTTATTACATTTCGTATTTCATTGGCTGTTATTGGCTTATTGAGAGTTGTTATATCTTCTTGATTCAGTTTTGGTAATTTCTACCTTTCAAGGAATCTTTCCATTTTTTCCATGTCTTCTATTCTTTGAGGCTAAGATTCTCAAGGTAACTATTGATAATCTCTGAATTTCCACTGGGTCTCTGGTGATTTCACCCTGTTCATTCCTTATCGCTTCTACTTGAATTTTCTTTTGTGTCTTTTTGATGAGGCTAGCAAGAGGCTTATCAATTTCATTTAGTTTTTCAAAGAACCGACTTTTTGATTTATGTATTCTTTGAACTGCTTTCTTTATCTCAATTGAATTAATTTCTGCACTAATCTTTATGATTTCTTCCCATCTTTGCACTCTGGGTATTGTTTGCTCTCCTTTTTCTAGTTATTTTTTATTTTAAATAGAATAATAATACTAATAATAGTGAGGCAGAATTTGAAAATAATATGATAAAAATAAACAATGGTTTTTATATTGTATATTGTTATGTTCAAAGTAGTTTCACAGATTACAAGATATAGGCAATGTGAATTTGATCAATTAATTATGAAATATTCCTTTCAATAAACCAATAGAAATTAGTAATACAATTATCTTAGCATATATATATATATATATATATATATATATATATATATATATATATATATATATATATAATTTCCCTTCTTTATCCCTTTCCCTGACCAAGTTTTTCTTTTCTCCTGGAGCAGATTCTATTCCTTTCACAATATCTATTGTACTTTTCAGGTTTTATTTGCTCTTGCAACTTTTTATAATATGGAGACAATATAACATTTACACATGTGGGTTTGATTGATTTCACTTAAGAGTATGGTCTCCATTTATCTATATAAACCTCAAGTTTACCTTTATTTATAGCTAAGTAATACTACATTTTATGAAATACCGAATTTTCTTTTTATATATTCATTTACTGATGGGCATTTGAGGTCATTTCCAGGATTTAGTTATTACAAATTGTGCTACTATAAACATGGGTACATATATATCACTACGGTATAATGTTTCTAGTTATGGAATAACTGGGTCCAATAAGCTCTCTAATCCTAGTTTTCTGAGCAATCTAATTTCTACTGTAGCTGTAACATTTACACTCCCATGAACAGGCTGTAATCCAGTGCTGAAAGGATGGCAGTTTTAGCTCTTATTCGAAACAATGCTTGCACCACCATGTTGTGGTACTTGGAGTACTCACAGCTAGGTCTGCTTGTGTTGTTCAAGATGATGTGTTATATACCCTGGGATGAAAAAATGGAGTCAGTGAGTCCTGGACTTTTAAAGTGAAACAGAAATAATTTTAATTTTAAGGAAACCATTTTTATTTTGTTTTATGCTACAAAATCTTATAACTGAGCCACTTCTGAATCTATTATTAACCCATAATTATTAATAGCTAAAAAGCGTGCTTCTATCTATAACTTATTAAAACTCTTCCTTGTTTTTACCTTCTGCTAACTTTCTAATATGTCCAAAGAATTGTCAGTTTTATTTATGTAAAATAAGTCAGAATTTTCAAGATAGCAAAAAGTGTGAAAAAGGACAATAAATAAATGTCACATTCTTATAGGAAGGAAAAAGGATTAAACTGAACACGAAAAAGTTTGAGCTAATCTTGATATTTTAACATCCTATGTAACTGGAATATTATAGGATGATGCCCAAGATGCTGTTAAAATATAGGGAAGAGTCAATACAACTCTTTAATAATCTAGCTCTTTCCTTCTGAAGATGAGCTAACTTATTTTTGGAAAGGTTCAATGGCTCAAGACCAAATTCATGCTGATGGCAAGCTTGAAGGAGAATTGAGCAGCCTGGTGTTTGACTCCATGACTGAACCCATGACTGTATGAGTGATAGCTTCATCTGAAGTAACTGAAAACAAACCTGTATAAAACATCCAGAAATAGTTTTATTTTTGGTAGTACTTGTTAATTATAAACAATATTTTTACCTTATTATGATTACATGTGGCTCATTACAGTACATAACTGACTAATGAGTAAGTTTTGTTAGGGGGGAATGTTTGTAAGTGGGGCTCATTTGTAGGTCCAACAAGGAGAGGCTTAAGTTTTATGTACCTTTAACACAAATATACAGTGTAAAACATAAAAACATGTACATGAATACACAGCATGTTCCCAACTGCACTGTACTACAGTGCACTAGCATACAATACAGTACACACACAGCAGCACAACTGTGATAATATGCAGCAAATGTGCGAGCTACTTCGATAATTTGTTCATGTCTGTAAATGTTCAGAGTATGAAGTCTGTCCTTCTGTGAATGTTTGCAAATGAGATGTCTGTAAGTCAGACACAGTAGTTTTTCTTATGCTTGACTACATTTGTAGTACTTTTTCATTTCAACTGTATCCTAGAAATAATATAAGATTAATTTCTCATTTAACAAGTATTAAACATACAAAATTTGAAGGATCCAGATCATATATAATACTTTAAACAATTTATAGGTCAATTAACAGTATACATTACAGTTAAATATGCTACTTATATAAATATAAAAGCTTTTACAGAGTGTTTTTTGAATAACTGTTCCTTATGCCACTCCACAACTTATTAAACTCAGATTGTTATTCTATGAACAAATGCAACAGGTTATTTCTCACATCATTTTATTTCTAATTTGAGGAATAGGAAAGAAAATGGATACATATAATTGGAATATATTATACAACTTTCCATTTTACATTACAATATTATTTTTTTGATTTTTTTTTTTTTGGCAGAACCGGGGATTGAACTCAGGCCCTTGTACTTGCCAGGGAAGCACTTATTCCACTGAGCCATCTCTCCAGCCTCCTTACATTACAATATTAATTCTATTTTTATCAGTGGGACACTTTTCTGTGTCTAGTGACAAAGTATTTTAATCATCAACTGTTTTTTTTTCAGAACCAGGGATTGTACTCAGATCCTTGCGTTTGCAAGGCAAGCACTTATTCTACTGAGCCATCTCCCTGGCCCCTTATCATGCACTTTTAATTTTTTAAGAAAACAATATTAAGTTAGACTTCTTGCAATTCCTTTATGTGGCTGATGGGCTCATCATGGTAAACTCTTCTTCTAACATATGTATAATATAATTATAATATAATTACATGTATAATATAATCTGTGTATATATAGTCTAGGGAACATTTAGCAAATGGACTATATTTTAAAGATGGTGTGAATAATATTTGCTGATTGAAAGGTTGTGGAGTCTGGAAGACTGAACGATGACATCAAGCTTTGAACTCAGTGACTGTGATTTCTTAGTCAAAGAAATACCATTGCAGAAACATCTCCTACAGGGAGGAGATTGGGCAGGTGAATCTGTGATTTACAAGATGCATCTGATTAGAAGCATTCATTTACAAACACAGAAATAATGTGCGTGTATATACACAGGATAGCTTAAATAATTGTACTGCTGATTTCTACTGGTCTCTTGGAAGAAACAGTTATTGCTTAATTGTTTCTTCTTTTTAATTTTTTGAGTATTTCTGCATATATGATGTTTGTTATTCTGAACAAATTTGAAGACAATAATAAGTAATATAACAGCCATTGTTGAATACCTGTCATTTTTGTCAAGTGAAAAACGATATCATTTCTCATTCATTTTACTGTTTTTATCCTTTAAAAAAAAATAGTACAAGGTCCACAAGACCTACAGGTTCTCATTATGTGGACTGGACTCACACTGATCATTGTGTCTTCAGCCTCCCAAACACTGGGATTACAGGCATGCTCCACCATGCACAGTCTCAATCTCCATCTCCCCTCACCCTGGGGGTGGAGCTGGCATGGCATGATGAGAACTGAACCCCGGCTGCTGCTCCCCAGGCAGGCACTTTAGGCCACTGAGCTATCAGGAAAGCCCCTGTTTTTATTCTTTTCTAAAAGTAAAAAGGAATAAATGGTTAACAACAGATTTACAAGTTGATTATCTGAACAAAGTATGAGAAAAAGTCCAAAATTAAATATAGTATACAAATATAGAAATCTGCCTCCATTTTACTATATTGGATAGTATACTATATGAAAACATAAATCAGAGTATTCTAATAATAAATCACCTTTCAAATTTCAAAATCATGCATCAATTCAATTTTATGGGTGAGATATATAAATACAGTTCTCTATTATATTTGATCCAATAATATCCCTCTCTATAACAGAAGCAGAAAGTAGGAAGGTATGACTGCTTTCTGTAAGGCTTTCCCCAGATAGGGCTGCTTCTTATCAAGCAAACTTCATAGCTCTCAGGATAATAATGGAATAAATTATTCCTTGTTTCTTGTTGCATAGGGAAGAATGCACCCCAAGAAACAGATGCGCACTGTGTTACAGCAAACAGCAAAGCTGTCTTCTTGGTATTTCACACCTGCATCTGCATACACTTCTGTCTCTTTAGTTCCCCCTCAACTAGATCACTTTATCAAAGTAGGCTGCTAAACTAGTTGCTGGAAACTTTCCAAATTTCCCACCAGCTGCAAACCCCCAGAAACGAGTTGCCACCTAACTTTCCGCCTAGATTTAAGGGTGGGGATTAGTTAGAAAGCTCTTGGTCCTCTTCATAAAATTGAAGGATTAAAGAAAATATCTCCATCGATCATTAATGAACCCCTGATATGCCCTCACCTTGTATCAGCCACAGTTGGTGTGGCTTTTCTTAGTTTCTTCCACAATACTTAAGATCCTTTGTGACTTGGATTTGTTGGCCATTTTAGAGCCTCCAGGAGACAGCCTTTTGGAAGTTCCATATTTTTGAGGAATGGAAGTATCAATGCTATTTGGCATATAAGAAAATAGACACCTAGATCTTCTTGGTGCCAGTCAAGAGGATGCCTGTGCTGGCCAGATGGCACTAAGAGCAATGTGTCACAACCAGGTGCTAGACTGGGGGGTGGGAGAACCCTGTCTACCTTGGCTTGGTAGGATGCCAGAGTAGTTGACATACACTCATCACTAGTTTTTTTTCTATTCCTCTCTTTTTCCTTCCACACAGATGGTGGCTGGGTCCTCACTAGTCCAACACACTTCTTTGGAATTTTTTGTTAAACCCTAGAAGGAGAAGATCCCAAGTTCCTTAAAAAAGAGCCTTTTATATTTTATTGTATTGAGGCTTGATACAGAACCACCAGGGGACAAAGTGTGTTGAGATGACAATTGAGACTGGGGGTGGTGGCGCGCAGCTGTAACCCCAGCACTTGGGAGGCTGTAAACAGGCAGATCACTGTGAGTCTAATCTGGTAGTGAGACTCTGAACACCTTGTAGACCCTTCCCTAAAATACATAAAATAAATAAAATAGAAAAGAAAGATTGCACAATGCAAGACAAAATGACATAGATTTATAGGTTAAAAATGTTGCAACAAGTCTGTCTTTCTGTGTGACTTCCAAACACTTAGCTCTTTGACCTTTTTAATTCCTATCTACATAACAAAAGTAATTATTCCAATCTCAAAAAAAAAAAAAAAAAAAAGAGTTGTGAGGTGTGCTTGCAGACAAACCCTCCAAATGGATGAATACAGTCTCCTGGGTGATTGTGGGGGAAACTTGATTTTACACAAAAGCAGGAGTCAGAGGCAGCCATCTATGCTTGGTCTTGCTGGGCATACATGCTGGATGCATTCAAGCTTATGTTTCCAGGTCAAAAAGACAAGAGAGATGGTTAAAGCTGTTGCTAATGAGATCATCCTGGTGCAGGGCCTCGCCTAGCCTCCTCAGTGATAATGATCATGCCTTTAATTCTGAGGTCACCCAAGGCCACTCCACATCCCTTGGCATTGACTGCCAATTAATCTGTTGCCATGATCACAATCATTTGGCCAGGTAGAATGGGCTAAGGGGAAATGCAAAAGCGACCTGATGAACTGGCACAAACATGCAAGGCCCCTTGGAAATAGCTCCTACTTGTGGCCAGAAATACATCCAGGTTTTAGGGCATTTCTTCTTTTGAGCTTTCATATAAGGAGACGTTTTTCAGGGGTGGCATTCTAAAAGATGAGGAAATCAAAGAAGCCTGAAGGCAAGTGAGATGCTTGTCACAAGTCAAACAAATGCTGTCATCCTGAAGACAAGCAGAGCCAAGACTTACTCCAGCTAGTGAAGTTCTCTGTTGTGCAGACTTCTTTACTGGTTAAGGCCCTAGATGCACAGGACATGAACTAGTCCTGATGGAAAGGGACCTTTCCATTGATCCTCTACACCTAGCAATGGAGTATTTAAATCTGTGCAAGTATTGACTTCTAGGCTAGGCAACCCTATAAAAGTAGGACTTCTTGTCTTAGCTACTCCATAATCTACTGACTCCAAGGCAGGGTGCTACATCAGACAGGTCTTGCAGAGGAGAAAAAGTTCATGGTGGGTGAAAGGTAGCACAGCGACAGGGGACAAATGCAGGATGCTGGACCTGTGATCACACCAGTCTTTGGCAGGACATTTAAATACAAGATGTAACACACTGACTCACAGTCAGCCTGGCTCCAGTTCTGAACCTTTCACTATCTAGAGTGTGTTTGTATGACTTTCCCTTGCAGTAGCTATAATAAAGTGGTCTTCATTTGCACTGGTCTTCTCTGATTCCTCATTTCTTCTTCTGTGTGTGCATGTGTGTGTATGGAGAGAGAAAGAGAGAGAGAGAGAGAGACAGACAGACAGACAGACAGATAGACAGATTGGGAGAGAAAATTTATACAAGGCAGGCAAGAGTGAGTCTGGTGAGTCTGGGAGGACCAGGGAGATAGCTCATTGGCTTAAGCGCCTGCTGGGCAAGAATAAGGTCCTGAATTCGATCCCCAGAAAAACAAATGTGAGTCTGGGAACCTCCAAACCCCAGACATGCTAGGATGTTAAAGTTCTCTTTTTATATCAACTTTTTAAAATCATGCAACATTGCTTAAGATGAGAGTTATGACATAATTTTAAAAATAGATAAATCAACAGCCAAGAAAGGAACTAAAGATACTTAAAGACAATCAGTAATATTATTTCATCCTGCAATCCTGGATTCTTTTCTTGTATCTCTGCATCCATCTGTTAGGGAAGTGCTTATCCCACTGAGCCATCTCCCTGGCCCAGCCATCTGGTTTTCAATTGATATTTGAGCCACAAGACTGATACTGTGTACACAATGAGGGACAACACTGCCTGACTGATGACACTGACTACACAGTGGTATTTTCATCTTGGTCCCACTTATTTTCCATAATCATTGCTTTATTTAATTTTTGCAAATTTAATATATGTATGTTAGTATTTTCACACCCTTATTTCTGAGTTTCTTGAAATATCGTCACTCTCAGTCTTTCATTGATCCCAGTTACTCTAGGTTTTACTACTATCTGAGGCTTCTGTGCCCCTTTAAACTTAACTTGGAGCTTCTTACTATCTGATCAAATAACCTACCCTGTAACCTTTTCAATGCATTATTTCTAATACCTCCGCTCCACAAGTCATCCATGCTGCAATGTAGTATTTTCCAATAAATTTTAGATCCTTTCTCCTCAGTGTCCCTGCTTTCTGCAATATGTGCAGAAGAAAGTTGTACAAAGGCAGCTGTGATTGTTTACCTTAGAAAGAATTTATAAGATTGGCCCTTGGCTGGGGTCTGAGAACTTCCCTTTCCAAGGTTGCTATTTCTGTAGTTGATAAAAATGAATCATTGTTTCTAGACTCTTTGTAGAGGGAATATAGGTTGTGATGAGTACCTGAATACTGTCTCAAGAGTATGGGACTGCTGTACACACAAAGAAGGGAACACTTAGGTGTTGAGATCCCAAGAGGATCCTCAGCGTTGATTCATTACTAATCTCCAAGAAGCAAAGCATGCAAAAGATCAAATAGTTTGCTGCACTCATTGTTGGAAGAACATTTCCATTTACTGTGATTATGCTGAGATGGCCATTGTACCTGTTTTTTTTCCTGGACATTGCTTCCTGTGCCTTTCTGCAGTGTTCATGTGGCTTTATGTTATCTCACTGAATCTGTGGAGTATGACTCCTGACTATGAATCTTAGTCATAGTGCACTACAATAAGTCATCTTGGTGAAGTACTGAAACTGACCAACAAGCATACTCCATATAAACTTTATGGCCAATAATGCTCATTGTCTTGCATTGTTTCTTACTTCCTATTATCGCTTTTGTCAGGATGTCTCCACAAACCCTCCTGCGTTCATTGGTGAGGCTTTTCAGAGCTGGCTGATTCTAGGGGATGAGGGTGAAGGATGAGTGGTACAAAAATACTTAATTGATTGGAATTAACATATTTCTGCATGCAGCCCAATGTATTTTCTGAAAAGAGAAGGCCCACCCTGGGTGTGAGTGGTAACCACCCATGTGTCTTATTGCTTGAGTAGAATAAATGGAAAGGAAGGCTCACCACTTGCAGCTCCTTGTGTTCCACCTGCCACACCACAAACTGTTTCTCTTCTGCAGACCTCTCTGCTGTGCCACCCTGCCTCAGAGCCACACTGCCTTAGTCTGAAACTTCTACAAGCTTTGAGTGCAAATAAGCCTTTCCACCTTTAACTCGTGGATGTTGAGTATTTTGTCTCAGCAATGAAGAAGGTAACTAAAACACTGCCTTTTATCTTTTTTTAATTTATGCATAGTATCTGACACCAATTAATTCAAGTTTTCATTTAGTTCTCTGCCTGGTCCTAGATGAATGAACTTTGCTGGGAAAACTGCAAGCCATAGTGCCTGATTTCACAACTATATGAGAAAAATAGGCTGCTCTTCATGCTTACCAAAACCTTATTATTTCTCTAGCAGTTTGCTGACTTAGTTTCCTAAGTATTTTACAACTTTTATTTTCTTACTACTTCACTTATCCTTTCCTTAACTTGACATTTCCACCATATTTGTCTGAGAAATTGAGAGTGACAGAAGAGAATCAACTTTTCCAGCTACTTGCCTAAAAACATGAGTCCAACCCCTCTGTTTATGCTTTCATTTGTGAAACAAGGTTGCAGCTTCTCCTGCTTTCAAATGCATAGATCCTAAAATTACGTAATTTTTTTTTGCAACAATTGCTGCCATCCTACAATATATATATTTTGATGTGCATAAAAATATGCTCTTGCTTATTCCTTAATTAATGTGTAGACTCTCCTAATTATGCCAAATACTCTTGGTCTTCACTGTTTCTCTATTTCGATGTCTATTTTATTTCCACAATAGACTTGATACCTTTATTTCTGAGTGGCTTTTTTTTCTTTTTAATCCTCTCTGGCACTTTTTTCTATTTCTGTCACTAATATGTCACAATAAATCCCTCAGTCCTACTTTGTTTCAGCCCAAGTACTTGACAGAATTTATCTGATAGCATATTTGGTAAAGGTGAAAGCAGTTGTTGCTTGATTTATTAATGTTGATAAATTTTTCTCATATCCTGGAAGTGAAGAGATGTAGAACCTTCTACAAGGTTTAAATGGCTATGCAGATGTGCTATACTTAAACTTTTAATATTATAAATACTTAAAAATTGAGATATTAAACCTCAACACTATATATAGAAATATAATAAGTTTGAGGGTAGAGGTTATGTTTTACCCAAATGATACAAAGGAAAACTCAAATTATAAAGAGTGAAAACATGAAAGTTTTTTCAGCCTTTTAAAATTTACAAATATATCCTAAGGAAATAGAGCTAAATTTAACAGAATTGTCTGTCAATTGCTGGGTATCATCATTTTCTAAATAATTCCTTTACATGTTTAAGTTATGGAAAAATTAATTCTGAGGAAAAGCCCTAATACAAAGAGTATGCATTATGAATATTTATTTGTGGAAAATAAATGTATCAATAAAATGTTTCATAGTGAATCAGTATATGTTTAGGCATAGATTTTATACTGACAAATACTTATAGATATTAAATTTAGAAAAATTTGCCAAATAACTTACAAAAATATTATAAATTTTTACACATTAAAGTGCTGATATGTCTTATATATCTGTTTATCAAAGAAAAATGATCTTCAGAGTTATATATCTCATAAATACAACTTATTACTTTTACAGAAAAATGAAAACAATATCCACTATTGAAGATAAATGATATTTAAATTAAAATAATATTAATGAAACTTGAATAACTATTGTGAATGATTTTAATGCATAAATTGATGTATAAAATATGGTTGAATCGTTAAATGTTGTATGTCTATTGCCACCAAATGTCTTAAAATTTGACAAGGAAAATTATGTACAAATAAACTAAAAATAAGTTTTTATATGATAGGACTATGTTGAAAATATATTTTCCCATGAAGATAAGGAACATAATGCTAAACATATAAAGAAAGTTCATAACATCATTGGAAAACATACCATTATTATTAGTACCATAATTTGATAGTTTTGTAAGAAAATAAGAAACATAAAGATGTCAGAATAAATTGAATTCATTAAAATAAAATCCAACCTATTGAAAATATATAGTACTGAACACTGATAGGACAATAAGATAGGCTTCCAGAAATTACAGTTTGGGAGTTTTCAAAAGCTAACATACATATATATTTTTGTGCTTGGCACAAAAAGTCTACAGAGGCTCACTGCACAGATCAGACGCATAGTACGCCTCCTGTTTTCAGCCTCCCAAAGCTGGCATCACAGGCTTATGCCAGTACGCCCAGTCTCAGTAGCCATCTCATGGTGCCACGGACGGGCAGCCGCACGGCAAGCCTGGGATCACATTCTGGTCCCTGGGCCTGCCTAAGCAGGTACTTTAATCCCCAGAGCTATCTGGCCAGTCCTACAAAGTTGAAAATTTTTGAGTGCTGACAGTGTTATATTTCATTAACTATTTTTGACCCTGACAAGGGCAGGTAAGTGGAGAAAATATGAAAAAGAAATGCAGGCAGCCAGAGGGGAAATACAGAGGGGAAAGAGTTCTGCCTTCAAGGGTCTTGCAATCACTGCACATAATCAAACCATATTTTCTAATAATTTTTACGTATAAATAGTAATATAGTTTTCAATGAAGACCTGAGTGTGGAAAAGACCAGTGTAAATAAAATGGAAGTTATGGAAGAATTTTGAGCTAATTTTTTTTTTTACTTCATGACCTATATAAGACCTGACGCACTCATATTGCTATATATCATTTTTTAACAATTTATTCATCCTCACTTCAGTGGAAGTTTTCTGGAAACAGACAAATTAGTTCTCCAATAAAGTAATGTTTCCAGGCACACTGAGAGCCTTCTTTATTTTAAATCTCATGTGTCCTATCTGAAGAAAAGGGGAAAACATTAAGGAATTATTTGCTCATATACTTCAAATTTATGCATTATATATTTTTTCCTATAGGACTGAACTTCAGGGAGGGCTGGCTTACTGCATGCATGACCTGCTCAGCTACATAACATAACACTATGTTAAGAAGAGGCACCTGTTTAGCTCAGTCTTCTACTGAACCTTCCCAAAATGTTTAGCACATTTTTAAAGGAGAATTTACATAATTATTTTTCATTTGCTCCTATAAATTATGGTGTGTTTGGACTCCATCAGCTCAGGAATTCTTTTATTTTATTCAATAATATATATTCGTTTTGAAAACAGTGACTATATTATTGTGAGCACTCAACAAATATCTGAATGGTTCTAGATTATATGAAAGTCCCAAAATGTGTAATGATGTCCAATGCAATATTAAAAAATTTTTTGGTTTTTTTTTGTACCAAGTATCTAACTTAGGGCCTTGTGCTTGCCACACAGAAACCTGAGCCCCTGAGCTCCATTCCCAGCAAAAAGCACTTAATTGTATTATTTATTCCTCAAATAACGTTCTAGATGATTATATAATCCTTTGAAAACTGGTCCTGTGTTGTATATTAAAATCCACAAATAAGAAATACACCATTTCGAGTTGTAGGGAAAAGTTTTTAGTTGCAATGCATTGTATTAATTTAAATTTAAATTTAGAAACATGATCTCATTCTCTTTTCTTGCTGCAATTAGTACTAAGAAATTAAGGCAAACGAATCATGAGTTATTAGTCCTGTATTACTTTTAGCTTTACTTTTATTTATCACTTGTTTGAAAAATAGTTTTCTTATGCTATAGAGATAAACCATAGAATAAAATGTGAGTTGTAAAAAAGTTATATATGTCCCTGAATAAGACAATGGAAGCTGTACCTTCCCACACCAAACAAGCAAGCCATAAGCTAGGTATGTGAATAGATGCTTTCCAGACTCTAGACATGAGACACTGATGTCTGAGAAAGGGAAGCTAAAGAGAGTGAACTCCACGACTGTGCCTTTTACTACCTGGAATAATTTTAGGTGAGGACACTAAAAGGAGACACTCAGGTAGCAGAGCAGGGTTAATGAACTGCGGAAATAGGGTGGTGCTTGTTAAGGAAAAGATGACAGAGGACTAGGACAACATGATTAGAATTAGGGCATACTGTGCCCTAGGTTAAAAATGTGAGCCCTCAAAGTCTCACATATTTAGAGTGGCAGCTTTTCGAAGGTGATTCAATGCAGTACTAATCAGTAGGTTAATCCACTGATGATGAAGAGGATAATATGGACATAAAGGAAGCATTTATAAAATTGAAGCCAGAAGAGTCTGATTGCGCTAAAATGTTAAAGCCATATTAAGTATAATATTAAGTACAAGGGCTTGAGTTCAATCCCCGATTCCACCCAAAAACTAAATAAACAAATCAAAATCAAAATAAGCCAAATAGGGTATTTGACACACACTTGTAATCTCAACACTCTGGGAAACTGAGGTAAGAGTATTCCAATTTCAAGCCCAGTCTACACAGTTTAGCAACATAGTAAGAATTTTTCTGAAACAAAAACATACACAGTTCCTATGTTCAGGTGCACACATAAAGAATTAAAGAAAGCCAGCCTGCAGACGCAGGAAAGGGCCTCTGTGCTTATGAGGGACTCCGAGTGGATGCTACTTAGTACTTGTTGGATACTGTCTGTTTGGGGCCCCCAAAATTTCCCAGTTCATAATCTAGTCTCAGGAATTTTGATTATACCTCAATGAATGACACCTTATTTCAGTGTTTTAAATGATGTTTCTTGTATTCCTCTTTCCCTCCTAGCTCTCTCTCTCACTCTCTGTCTCTCTCTTTCTTTCCTTATTATTTTTTCTATTTTTCCCCTTAAATAGCACTGAACCAAATGCATGTCATTTAGAAAGAAAACACTCCAGAAGAAAAATATTTTATACTGAAAAGCTTATTTTGAAGTCATTTCCCTTAAACCATGTAATAAATAAATTTATTACCTCTCTCTCTCATATATATATATATATATATATATATATATATATATATATATATATATATATATGACATGAAATTATGCTCAAATTCAGGTTCAGCCATTTTCTTATTTGGGTATCAGATACTGAAATATAGACATTCCAAATAGATTAAGAAAGTGGTAAGACAGATTCTAAAAGAATCTGATAAAACTGAAATGGTAAATAGGGCTTAAAAATAGCCTTCAAGTGTAAATGTATGTGTCTTGCCCTCACTTACTTTCTATGACTGAACAGAGCCATCAACTTGTTATGAAAACACTGAAGACATAATTAAAATCCAATCTAGACTAATGGCAGACCTGAATATTGACAGATCAAGCTGTAGTCCATATTAAGCCTTGCCAACATATTTTCAGGAACCCTGAAAGGCCAATGGCTAACACTCCTCTGTGTGGAGAACTTATTTATTCTGTATTTCTTCTCAGATGATGTTGACACCATCATTTTTAGCACACATTTGATGAGAACATATTGGATGCCCTTTCACACATACCGATAGACATGACTTTTCTAAGCCTTTTTCTTCCCTCCCAAACAGGATGTGAAAAGCTATAACCTACTGCCCAATTTCAGCTTTCATCTTTATGGATTTGTCCCTGAGGCTGCATGACAGTTTTGCTGAAATTGAGCCAATGCATCTCAGATGATCACACACGGGGTGGTCTGTCTGCTGCTTTCACTTTCCAAATACCCGTGACTATGTGAAATTGTTTTGAGTTGTGCTAGAAGCACCTTCTGTCCAAATGCCTGTGGCTTCCCTATTTCATCTCATCTTCAACAGCTGTTTGGGACTGTCTCCTACAGTCATTGCCATCCTTACTTATAAGAAAAATCTCCACTTTTTGCAGAGTTTTTCTTCTAATCCTATTTGCTAAATGATTCTACCGAAGGGCATGGAACTTACCTTTTTCATATTTTTATCTCTTGCACCTTGTGGGAGTAAGGAGTTGTGTACAACAGTAAGCACATAGGAATAGCTATGCATTGAAATGAATATTCTACTTTGGTTATAGGGGAGAAAAATCCTTTTTTCACGGAACCTTCTTGCTATTTCTACAGATGGGTCCACTCTAATCAAAAAACAAAAGCAAAAAATTCTTTAGTCCAAAAACTAAAGATGATGGATATAATGTACAGGGAAGTTAGACATGATGTTGCTTCCACTTGCAAATGAAACTTTGTCTCACTTTATATTTATACTAGGAACGGGGTCTAACAGTCCAACTTCATCATCATAGTTAATTTTGTTAACATCTACTGTGATGGGGAACAGCAATGTACATTCCACAAAATAATTTCTTATATATCTCAAGGGAGAAATATTTTCTGAATGATTACCCTGCCTCTATCCTTGAAGATATCATCATGAATTCATACAGTCAAAGGTAAAGTCTGCTTGAGTGGTTTCCAGTAAGTAAAGAACTGAAAGACAGGCGAATCAGAGCTGCTCCACAAAATAACTTTCTCATCCTTCAATTTCTCTGTGAATTGTAACTTCCATCATTTTATTGTTGAGAATTGAATGGCATGTTGACAAATGCATCCTGCAGTTCCTCAATAAGGGATCCCTAATGAGGTATGTCATAAATACTCAATAAAATATACCTACTGATTTCTTTGTCATGCAAGATAAAATAGTACCTAAAGTAACTCAGACATATGAGCCAGTAGGTTCTATTTCAAGTCGCTTCCCTGATCTTGATCTTGCTTGAGCTGTGGGATCACATTCATTTGGAATGTGCTCACACAGGGATAATTTACTGATCTCCCTTCATCAAATAATGGTAGTCCATAAATCCAAGGCATATAACAAAGCAGTGTTAAGTAGATAAATTAAAGGACAGGGTCTGGGAGTATAGTACAGAAATGGAACATAGTTTAGCATGTGAGATGCACTGTGTTCAAGGCTAAGGGAAAAAAGTAAGAGAGAGAGAGAGAGAGAGAGAGAGAATGAATGAATAAATGAATGAATGAAAGAAAAGCAATTTATTTGATTTCCTGACACATGTTTCTACATATGAGAAATGGATCAAGCACTGGGCCAAAAAAGAAAAACATAAATGAGAATAAGTGATTTTTTTTTCTCCATGAGTAGCATAGTATACATACAAATGTGCATGAAATTATTATAGTGAATTATAGTCTTGGTAAGATGTAAACAGTCAAAAGTAGATTGGTAATATGAGTAAAACAAGCTTCAATAATATATATATATTATATATATTATATATTATATATTATATACGATATACGATATACGATATACGATATACGATATATTATATATATATATATATATATATATATATATATATATATATATATATATATCCTTCAAACGCAAAGATCATGTGAGGTTATTGCTGGGTATAAAAATCAGTTAGAACTAGCTATGAAAGAAGGTGAGATGGCCTTCAGGGAGACAAACTGACACATGCAAGTATCTACAGCAGATTGAGCAAGATGTGTTTCACAAATTCAAGAATAATCTATGCCTCTGGGGCCCAAAGAATGAGAGCAGCGAGGAGGCTGAGAGATCAAGTAGAGGCTTGGTTCTGTGCACAAACAATGCATATTATTTTTAAGCATTTTTGCCTTATCAGGTTAAGTGAAAAAAAGAGAACATATTAGAAAATTTCAAGAGAGTATGCAACCAGAATGCTTAGGATTCTGTATAAGTTCCATCATGTGGAAAACAATGGTAACTTATATGAACATAATAATGGGAGATGTCCTTACTTTTCAGGTAGGTGTTAATTATCTGATGACACAAGCTAAAAGCATTTGGGCAGCAGCAACATGAGTCAGCTCCAAAAAAAGGATCATGGAAACTTAAATATGTTCTTCTCCATTCTCTCCCCATTTTTACCAGCCAGATGCATATCTAATAGGGAAGGGCAGTGCTATGCGAGAGAACCAGACTGTGTCTCACATTGCCCTCAGACAAGGAGCACCTGCCCACCAGAAGCATCCCAACTTACAGTTAACTTTGCACTACACACTGTTGAAGCTAGTTTGGCCCATTTTGGATTATGGCAGTTGAAGTAATCCCACTAATGCAGAAATGTACTATATAGAATAGGGGTAAGATCAGATAATATCTTCGTTATGTGCATTGAGAGAGATGCAACTAGACAATATACTGATTCTCTATGCACACATGGTCCATATATTTTTATTGCATCTCACTAACTTCTTATTATTTTGACTTTAAACAAACTAAGAGACTGTACGCATTTAGTAATCAAAATTCAGATTTATGGAGCTAAAAATATACTTAGGAGCACAAAAGTGAATTATGTTTATATAAGTAAATTAAGTAAACATAAGTAAATTCAAATGACTATATACATATATACACATAAGTTATACTCTGTAAATTGTACTCTCATGTAGTCAATATAACACATTATCTGTCATTATCAATATCACACTAGAGAAAAATTGGTTCTGAAATAAAATTTAAGGTAGACTCTTAGGAGTCTTGCACATGGTAGCCAAGCACAGACGTGTATCTGGAAGTTAAAGAGTGGTATGGGACACATAAATATTTAAAAGTATTTTTGAGCATCTAATCACTAAGCAAAGTTGAATAAGCAAATATATCTCAATAAGCAATAAGCAGAACCAAGAGAATAGAGCATAGGGCTGATCTTGGAGAACTAGAAGATGTAATGAGAAACCAACATTAACTTGCAAGAAGGTTGAGAAAAGAACAGAGAACGTAGGCAGTGCTGTTGGTGTACTAGATAAGCGTCATGATTCAGAAGAAAGGAAGTACTCAGGGACACTAAATTTTGCTCAGAGGTCAAATAAGTGAACTTCTCAGTTTGCAATTCATAAACTTCATTTAGATGTAATTGTAAGGGCCAAGATCTTCCTTTTCTGTGTTTTGTTTAACCCAGAAATTATTCAACCATATTGCATTTTAATGCACATGCACATAGTTCTGTGATTGCTAGTTTTTCATTTATCCTTTACTGTCTGAAATCTCACATTCTTCATATTTTTCCCAAACACTGCGGTAGTTTTAAGACTTTAAGATGTCTTTGATGTACTGTTATGTCTTGATACTAACCATTATCCAGTTTATAAATATGCTCAGAGAACATACTTTATTGTTGATGTAAATATATGTATCTTTTATTCTAAGTAATTATAAATTATGCAGGCATTTTGTAACTTTATTTTTTATCTCCAGAAATCTATTATTTTCTGAGATATGTATGGCAAATTCTCCAAATACTTTTGATGATGTATTGCTCTTTTGCATGCACATTTATAGGCGTTATATTTTATTAAGCAGGCTTTTCCCACCTCATGTAACATTCCTCTTTTTTTCTCTGGGAATTTGTTTTTCTATTTTATTAATGTTTTCTGATACTAGTTTGTTCCAAACTAACATTCTGTTAACATGTGAGAGAGAGCAACCAGGACACCGTCCACTTCTTTCCTAAGGGCCTATTTGGAAATGCTCCATTCTTACTTATAATCCAAGGTGTGATTCTGTGTCCTTCAGAGCCTGTGTCTCTCGCTTCCATCTTCTGTCGTTGCTGGTATTTCCCCACATGGGTGGGTTCAGAGAGGAACATCAAGAGCAGATGTAGTGCTGTCTTTTTTCCTAGCTTATCTGCAGGAAAATAGTGCTAGAATCTGCACTGTTCCCAGGGCTAAGAAGGGCCCTGAATCTGTTCTGCCTGTCTTTGGCGGTAAGATGAGAAATGAAGCATTTAATGCAAAGTGATTTTTCAAAGCTCTCATACCAAAAAGTATCCCCCTACCCTGCCATTGCTAGTGTCTGCTTCTCCCACTCCTTCTGTATCAGCATGTCATTTTATAGTTTTTGAAACCATAGCCATTTCTTTTGCTTTAGGACTTGTTCAAAAATTTTGTATGCAACTTGATTCTGTCAATTTTCCTCTTACAGCATCTGCAGGGTTACAACTGAGAGAGAGTCAGCATCCCACATTAGTTGTCATCTTATTAAAAGCCACAAGTCAATTTTTGTATACCATAGAAATCTAATTCTTCAACTGACAAAATTGATATTTAAATCAGACCATTGTAATAATCCTCAGCCAGATTGCATTGCAGGTGTCTAAAAATCTTATAAATAAACTTCTCTAGCAAGTGGTGTGCTGTATATCATCCAAAATGAGAAAGTATGTGTATGTGCTTTAAAAAGTGCATATTTTAAAACTTTTACTCTGTGAAATATGTCCAAACATCAGCCTGGATGTAGAGATACTGGGATTCATTGATACTATTTCTGATTCAATCCATCTTATTATCCAACACATGATATATAAACAAATGAACAAAAACCATAGAACAAGAGCAAAAGACAGTTAAGATGCAAAAGAAAGTAATGCAACCTTGATTATTCTCTGAGCTCAATTAATAGAGTGATAAACATAGGTAGCAGTTTGTGTAATCAACAAATGGAGTAAACAGAACTGAAAAAATTAAAAAAAATCTAAATCCAGAATTCTGCGTTTCAGTGAGTGACAAAATTTCTAAGAAATTTATTCTATGAAGCATATTTATGAATAAAAGAAAGAATTAGAAAACTTAGCACTATCACTGAGACAGACTGTATCTCATAGAAAGATGATATAGGATTACTAAAAGTTGTAATTTCTAAATGTTCATTTCTGTATTGTATTAAGGACAGTATTTGCAAATTTGAAAAACTACAAAAAAGGGTATGAGCACACTACAAAGTATGTAAAGACACAGCCCTTGGAAATCTCAAATAATTTTTTCAGTGGAAAAGGCTGACCAAATAGAAAAATCAAGGTTGTTTATAACTAGGAAGATCATAAAAATTAGCTGTGTGATTAGTCTGCCCAATACTGTAGCAGTAGAGGGCTTCACTTTTTATAGCAGTTGCTAACTCAGTAAACATTTGTTCAATGTCAATCACAATTTCAATTTTATTTTTCTGGGCTGCAGATAAATGGTCCACTATAAATAAAATCAATGAAGTTGATTCAGTGTGCCAGACTGAGGAATAAAACTATGTCCCTCTACACAAATATTTCATGGTATTTGAAGGCAGAAGGTGGACAAAAAACAAGCATTTTTATTATAGTGCAATAAATTATATATGAATAACATCTACATAGAACTTTTGAGCATACAGTTTAAATATTATTATATATATATTTAATGTAGAGATATTAATTTATTTGCATTAAAGAGATGTTTAGAATGATAACTATAGATATAGCAGAAAATATATGAATATTACTTTCAGATCCTCCTATAAGAAAACTTTACCTTCAAGCTAATTTCCACAGAGCTTTATAGGAGTTTAGCAGAACTTGGAGTTTCAATTCTTATAATTATTCTTGGATCAATTGACTAGATTGTAGATTAAGTGTGATTAAGTGGTAGTTTCATTGTGTACACATCTGGACTCTATTATTTTCCTTCTGTAGGCTTTCACATGCATGCTGATAACTCCCAAATCAATACTTCTAAGCCCAGGATCTCCTAAACTCTGGGTCCATGTTTATTACTTTAGCCTGCTATTTCCACTAAGATGACTTTTAGATTTTTCTAAACCCAAGATACTACAAATAAAGTTATCCTCTATGAGTGATTTCATTAGAAAACTAATTGTACTAATTTCCAACCTGGATGGACTGTACACTTTCTTTGAGACTTCAATTTTGTTGAGGACAGATAATCTAACATCAACTCTCTGAATTTTATTGATCATTTTGTTAATTTGTTTATATCTGCATATTCCTGGCTCAATACTCTATAAATAAAGAAGTTTATTGTTGGTTATGATTTGGAGGGTCAAAAGTTGTCTGAAATAGGGCTGCCCCATCTGTCCAGAACTAGGGCCTGGTAGTTGTATCTCAACATGAGTGTGATGTCACAGGATGGAAGATGTACAAAACAGTCTCACAGAACAGAAGTCAAGCAACTGGCAGAGAGAACTGACTTGTGCTTTTGTAACAATCAGCTTCCACGGAGCTAGCCAGATCCTGAGATAATTACATTCATATCTCCCAAAAGAAGTGGCCCTATGATTGGTTTACCTTTTCTAGAATCCTTCTCTTAAAAGTTTCCTCACCTTGCAATGGGAATTAAGCCTCAACAAGAGTTTTGATGAGACACATTAAACCAAAGTCACAACTAATATTTATCATATTGACTATCATTTTAGATGAGGATGTTCTTATTTCATGTTTCCTGAGAATCAGAATATCTACACACAGAGATAATTCTTGCACAGTATAACTAAGTTATAAAAGAAATACTTAGTGGGAGAAAAACTCTTTAAGAACTTTTGTGTAAGTAAATACAACATTATAATACAATGTAAAACATATGATGTGTTCTCAATAAGTTTGAAAATTTGATGCATGTTATATCTATACCTACCAGGCTAATATTCAAATGAAAATAAGTGACAAGCATACTGTTATAATAGTATAAACAACACTAATTCAGTGTTCCTAATTGCTTCAAAATACTACAAAATGAATTATAGCTATTTAAGTTCCATTTAAATTATCACTAAACATAATGAAGTTCTCTTTAAGTATCACTTTTCAAAAAATATAAAATCTTTATCCTGAATTTCTTAAGTAATGTTTAAGAAATAAACTAATACAATTACAGAATCTTTCCTATTGAGAAAAATCCCATTTTGTGCTATAACTCAGCTGAAACTTGAGGATCTTAGATTTAGGAGAAATAAGCCTGGATTAAAAACATAAATACTGCATGATAATACTTACATAAGGTATCTAAATTTATCAAACTCTTAGAAAAAGAAAGTAGAACAGGGAAGGTGAGACGTTGCAAGGAGTCAAAAAAGTAAAGTGTTTGATGGATATAGTGTCAGTTTTGCCAGATAAAAAAGTTGTATTGGTCTGAGTCACACAACAGTAAACATATAGTTAACATTTTAATACTATAAATTTAAACAAGATTAAAATACTGCATTTTCTGTGATATTGTTCAGCATTTAAAAATTAAAAAGTGTTGATGGATACTTACATAATTTATAAATTCATTAGAATTATTGAGGACAAGGGTCTGAGGAGACAGCTCAGTAGAAGCATTTGCTTCAATCCCAGTTCCACCAACAAAAAGAAAAACAAGAATTATTGGACACAAAATGTCAGACACTATATACTTACAGTTTTATAGATGAATTGTTCTAGGGTTCCAGGAAATTTAAAAAACATTTTGTCCATGAAAAGATAGAAACTACGTCAAAATCTGTAGTTATACTAATTAGAATTTTCTTTATATATTGACAGCTCACATGGTTATATAAAAGCTGCTATAGATTCAATGTTCAAACTGCTATTTTTATTTTATATGTAATAGCTTTATTGCATCATAAACTTTATTAAATATTTTAGCTACAAGTTTTAAAACTATTTAGCTGCTATCATATTATTTTTGATTTATTCTTGTGTAGCAATGGTCCCCTTTCTCTTATAATTTGGCATGTTTTATGAAGCTTTTGAATTTTTACTCTGTAGACCTTAGAGAAAAGATTTATTAATTTTTTAAAAGCAAAATATTACCAAAACAATGAGCTTTAATCCAGCTTGGGCAAAACTTACTTTTCAAATTTTGTGCTTTCTCTACCGTCATGTTTAATATCAATATTAACTTTAGAATATTAGCAGAATTTATTCTTTCAAATAGTATTGTGAGGTTTTGAACCACACCATAGAGTTATAAATATATTTTATCAGAAGATGACCTAACTGGAGGCTCCTCTTATCTAAAAATCTTTTCAAAAACTTACCGCATGCATGTTATTGAACAATATAAACCTGAGTTCTGAGATAGTATCATACAGAGTATGACCTTGCCTAGTTTTATGCTTTCAATAATATGCAGTAAGTTTCTTAATGTATCAGCGTTTCTAACATAAATGTTATATTGCCTCAAGTTTAGTCTCAAGTGATGCAGGGGCAAAATCCAAATCAAACTGGATGTACTCAAAATGCTCAATTTCAACGTTTTGTTTTACCTGGAGATGCTGTCCCTCTTCTGTTGCCCAGTTTCAGAGATTCAGCTAAGGTAAGCAGAGATTTTTAAAAAATAGTCATGAGTAGTAGCCCACAATGTTGTCTAACATTTAGTTAAAATAATTATTTTATTGTATTTTATTTAAATTTTTGTCTAAAAATTGCATTTGATAAAATGATAATTTTATTCCAATACAATGTACATAACAGAAACAAATTGATATGATAGACAACAAGAGCACAAGAAGGACAGACTTGGGGAGGTTTCAGGGGAGAGGCAAGACAGAGAAAGCAGAGAAGGAATTGATCAGACATGCTGTAGAAGATTGAAGTTGATGCACCCACATTAACTTCCAATATCTCTATTGATATTTATATGCTAATTTACCCACATCCTTCTCACTAATATTCATCTACTTCTTCTAGTATTTAAGAGTAGAAAACAGAACAAAACTCGTATTGCATAATAAATAAGAGTACTGATCTCATTACCCCAGGGCTGTGTGAATCTGTGTGTGTGTGTTTTACTGCCTGTGCATGTCGATTAATTACAACACTCAAGATATAACGTGCCTATCTTCATTCAGTCTATGAAACAAGAGCCAACTGTAGTTGAAAGCTACTCAGGAGGCTGAGCTGAGGGAAAAATCATGGGATTTAGGCTAGCCTGGACAAGTTAATAAGAACTTGTGTTAGGGCAAATTGCTGTGATTGGGACTGAGAATGTAACTCAGTAGAGATCGTTTGCCTAGAGTCCATGAAACCCAGTTTTCAATCCCCAAAACTAATTCATAAGTATGTAAGTAAATAAATCAATAGAAAATGAAAAAAATTTAAAACATGAGTCTACCCGTATGTATCTTCTTCCAAAATAAGATGGTCTACTCTAAGACACTTGGTGTTGAAATCTCAATATATATAATCTTAGGTAGAAGACACTGCTCTAGACATTGAGTATATTAGAATTATCAATACATGAATAACATTTACCAGGTGAATATAAGAATAAATTACACAACAAATATTATATCACTGAATTAAATATAATGTACTCTTTAATACTCTTAAATATATCTTAATATATCATCTTGTTAAATGTTGTATCATTTCAGATGAAAGTCTATTGGAAATAACAGCATAATAAAATATTGAAGTAATGAGATCCTATAACAAATATACTACAGTAATATAGATTGGAATTAGAAAGTATGTAACATTCGAAGGTTAAGGATTATTAAATGTTTAATGAATTAACATATGAATTAAATTTAGCTGAGATTCAGGAGCCTAAATCTTATTCTTCTGCCTTTTGCTGTTTAACATTTGCACTATCTAATTATCTTCCTAGTTCTCTATATGTGTTTGTGAAAAAAATAAATGATGTTTATCAGTTCTTACTGCCTACAAATACTATAAAGATTTTCTACACAATAATGAAAAAGAAATGTGAAAATGTTAAAATTGTACAAAATTAATTTGGTAATATTTCATGCCACTGATTTCTACATAATTATAAATTTCTATGTCCTATAATTGATAAAGATAGCATAAAGAATAGTTCTATAATGCAAAATTGTGGTAGTGTTCCATTTCTGGGAGTCTATAAATCTATTATCTTATCTAAGAATCTTTGATCCTAGTGTCTGTGGACTCAGCTAGATTAATTCAACTCCCCTGACAATCAATAATAATTTTGCAGCTCAGGCCTGTGGCTTACTCATCAACTGAAGCCAGATAGTTTCTTATAAAATACTTTGGTATTTCATTAGATTAATGGAAAGTAAAATTTAATGGTTATCCATTCCTTTGTTTTATAATTCTACTTCTACACCTGGAGACATGACAATTCCAAAATGTCTGCCATTTATTTTGCGTATTTTTATTTTGTACTAATAATGACAAAGTGGCAAGAAATGAGAAAACTATGAAAACCAAAGTGATAAACCAAATCCCACACTGTCAAACTCAGTGAACCTAAATTCCACAGTTAATTAAAACTGATAACAGTTCTTTCTCTTTACAACGGTTGATAGTCAGAAAGCTGATGGTTCATAGATTTATTTATTTGAAATGGGAAATCCTTTCGTAGGTCAGGCTGACCTTGAATTTACTGTACAGTACAGACTGGCCTCAAATACATGATCTTACTGTCAGCCTCGCCAGTGACACTTTGTATACTTTGGAAAAATATTTTGTTTTTCATGTTTGACTTGGTGTTCTTGGAAGTAACATCTTGATTTTATTCTTAAAGAAAATGCCCATCTGTAGTCTGACAGAGCTACAAAACTGCTGTAGCATGATCTTGTCTAGAGTCAGCTAAAGGCATAAAGAAATAAAAACAAGCTAAAGTGTTACTTTAGCATTAGGAATAAAATTTGTAGGAAAGTTTCCATAAAAAGAATATTAAGAATTACATTTCACATACATGACAAATTCTTGTAGGCTTACACTGACAATTCAAGTCATTTGCAAATAATGTATGTATTGAGACTATTTTAGTCTGAACAAATAGATAGTAGAGCCAAATTATGTTAATATATAAAACAAGTCTTTTATTTCTAATCATAATGTTCTAGATTACTTACATGAGTTATTTGATTATTGAAAGTAGAAAAAGTAAAACCCAGTGTACACTGTCATAGAGAGTTAAATTGGGGTCTGTCATTTCCTGGAATTTCATATTTATTGGAAAATGTGATTGTTTTCTTCATTTCTCCCTTTGCAACTCATTCTTAACCTTTAAGCATTTTTTTCTTTCATTTTCTTTTTGATGTATTTGATACAGTGTCTTACTACACAGCTCAGACTAATAGTGATATTCCTGTTTTCAGCCTCCCCAACAGAGGGATTACAGTTGTGCACCACAATGCCTGGTCTCAATTTTTCTCAATTTCAAAGTGATGGACAGAGATAGATGGGTGTTACTAGTTGTGGCAGATACACTTAAGTCTTGTCTAGCAAGAGAGCCCAGGATGCATAACATGCTTCGTCTTCTTTCTCTTCCCAAGGAGCATAAAACAATATACTGGTATTAGTATATTGTTCTATTGTGAACAATACTGTGTTAGTGTGGTTAACACAAATGATTTCAGATCCTAACAATTTAATGAGCTAATGACTTATTAATGAAACAAATATTGAAGGCAATAATCTGAAATCTTGAATAAAACATGGAACCAAGTTACAAATAGTGGAAAGAAAATTTTCACACAAGTTTGAAAAGGAAATATGGGAATAAATAAAGTCAATCAAGAGTAATTGCCTAATAACTAAATGTGTTAACAGCAGGACTCAGGCAGGAGGTCTACAAAAGAAATAAATTCAAAACTTATAAGACACAAACCAAGGAGATACCAGCCCCAAACTGTCAAAAGTCTACAGGAGAAATCTTTGAAAATGAAATTGTAATAGAATATATAAGATGCTTCTGAAAGGAAAGTGGTCTAGAGGGAAATTTCTCTGACTCTGGAGTATTTACAAGCATCTGGAGAACTAATTAACTGTTGAAACCATTTTTTGTGTGTATCAGTCACTTTCTTGCTTGTGTCCTGCAACCTATGCAATAATATAAAACAGATTTTATAGCATAGTGAAATGCCTACCTGAGGGTAGGATATTTTGAACAGTTACAGTTGGATGGCATCAGTAAAGCGAAACTAGCCCCCAAAGTCTGAATCTGGAGACACAGCTCTATGCAAAACATGTATTGGAGACAATAGAATGGATCAGAGCAAATCACACAGATAATTTTTTACGAACTGCTTCTGGCATTTTAGCAAAGACATTTATAAAAGTTAATAGATGGGACAAGACTGAAAAGAAAACATTAATACACTTGTGTATTGTATGCTATTTGAAGGACTTGATTTGCCTAGCTTGATCTGCCATGTGTGTATGCATGTGCATGTGCACACATGTGCGTGTGTGTGTTCATGTTCATGCACATTCTCTAATTAAAATAGGACCCTTTAGGAAAGGAAAACAGCAGCAACCTTGTCTACTGTGGAAAGCAGGGCTTAATTTAGGAAACTGGGAGTTCTCCCCAAAGTGCAAAGCACTTATTTTTAATACGTCGGAAGGTCTGCTTCCTTTTGAGTAAAGCAAATGGGCCACACTTCTCAGCTGATTGTAGCATGAGCTACTCTCATCGTGATTGTGATTCCAAGTCCTTTTACTTGAAGTCTATTGGTGTTAATTTGCAAAACATAAATAATGGACATTATGTTTGTGGTTGATGTAATGTGTGATTTCATTTTCTGAAAGTTGTATTCAAATTATGAAATAGAAAACTTTAAAAATCAATGATATATATATTTTAAATTATTTTACTACAGTAAAATAGATCAAATAATTGATCAAATATGAGTTATTATTACTCTGTTACTATTTTTATCACAGAAATTTAACTGTAGTACAGTTATAGTAATTTGGAAAATTTACACTTTATTTCAATATTTTATATCGCATTGTCCTCGGTTACTGGCATCAACTGGGATCTTGCAATATACTTCCTGCACTAGGTATAGTGAGGGTTGACTTTCGTCCTTACAATATTTTAAAAGATTATCAAGTGTATCACTTTAAACTCATGCTTTCTTCGTAATAAAACAGTTGCTTTTTGTCTTTTACTTTGTGAATAGTTTTGGGGTTTGCAGGAGTTGTTTTATTCACATTTTCTGAACAGTGTGAGTATATGTGTGGGAATTTTTCATTTTGTGTGTATTTTCTTAAAGTGAATTAAAACTAGTTTTATCTTTAGTCTTTTTTTACTTGAGTTGTTTTAGAGTTACTTCCCTCATAATTTTGACTCCAGAAAGTTTCTGGCTATTTTTCAATCTGTAAACAATTCTAATTTAGGACAAGATCCTCAATAAAAGATGTATGAGTTCAGGACAAAAGAAAATCGCCTCTTCCTATTTTTGTAAATCATATTGTTACAAGGGAAATAAATTCTCAACCTGCTAGATGTCTGCGATGAGTGCATGCTCTGCAAAATTGAATAATGAATTTTAGGAACAATGGAAGTTAAGAGCAAATATATTTGTTGAAGAAGAGAAAGCATCTTTCTGAGAAATAGAGACAAAAACTATCCCCAGTAGGTTGCAAAAGGACCCTGATGTTTCTAATGACTTTATGGAACAAATAAAAAGTGGCTCCAAGATGAGGAAAATAGGAAATCTCAAGGTGGACATGAGGTAAGATAAACCAGCATGATTGCAGGCATACTACTTCAGGTAAAATGAATTAAATTAGGATCAAATGGGGAAGAAAGTCATAGTCAGCAAACATGAATACAGAACAGAGAATTTTCCTGTACAGGGTTGAGGTAGTAACTCTGTCTGGCTTTTGCAATGTGTTGATAGCTATTTAGTACAGTTGGGATGGATAACACTGTGTTTCTACATAATTCTATGAGGCGCAAGATTTGCACTAATGGTGGTTAGACAGGATATTATGTCGGCTTCTCATACTATGGACAACCGCTAGGAAAATAACAAGGTAGAAAGTATTAATTATTGAATCTTTGATGTAATTCAGGCATAAAAAATAAGATACGCAAACAGCTAGTCTCTTAATTTACTGATAAGAGACATATGGTATAATAATGTCTGTAAGTATAATATCATGTATGCACCTTTTATGATACCAAAACATTATGAAAACAGTTTGCAATGATTTAATTTATGAAATCCATCTTGTCAAGGTATCTTAAAACTGTCTCATTGATACTTGCACTTAAATAAAAGTAAAATTTAAAAAAAATTAAAAAATAGATATCAGTTCCTGGTGTTCATCCTTAGAAAGTATGTGGGTATATTTGTCTTACCTTTTGTCTTTAGGTCTAGCCCACAGTAGAGGTGCCTATCTCTTCTACACATACGAAGCATCTCATCTTCTCTTCTGGCTCCTTTAAAATCTCAGCCCTATCTGACTTCCTATAATAATTCTAACTAACTCAATTGCCTACAAATGTGAAATAAATGAATCTGATTCTACCAGAATAAAACAGGATTGAGGGGAAAAAATTAAGATGTGTTATGCACATGTACCAATTGCCAACAGCGAATGTTATCATTATGTACTTAATCAGGTGCCAGTAAAAGTAAAATACATACACGCACAAAATCAAAAATAAAGCAAGAGGCTGGCAAGATATTTAAGAACATGCCTGGCAAGTGCAAGGACCTAGGTTGGATCCCTAGTATTGTAGAACATGCTGGCCCCCAAACCCTAGGCATACTATGCTCATCACTGAACCAGGCATGGTGGTGCATGCTGTAATCCCAGCACTGGGAAGGTTGACACAGGAGAATCACTAAGAGTCCGTGTTGTGTAGGGAGAAACTGTACCAATGAATAAAAATTTCAAACTAAATTAAAGCAAGAGAAGAAGGCAACTAAAAGTTTCAAAAATAAACCAACCAAACGAATAAAGAACAATGCAACTCTTGAAAATAGCTTATGAATTAATAACTTAAAGACAATATTATGTAATATAGTAATTGTTATTGAATTCCTGTTATTTTGCTTGGTGAACTTTTGTATCATTTCTAGCGTTTTCATATTATTTTACTATTTTGTATTCTCTTTAGCTAATGTTATGGTTTGTGTCAGTTGTCCCCCAAAAGCCTCATGTAGTCATGGGGTGGATACTGGAGTTTGAGATTGATTCTTGATCTAGTGCTGAAATCATGGGTATGAGTGGTGTGGAACAGATACTCTGCACCATGTGTGAGGTGGGGAGAGAGGCTAGCTAGCTGCCTGAGCTACTGCCATGCCCTTTGCACTCTTTACTTTTTCAAGCTCCAATGAACAGCTGCTCTGTGCTGTATAAGCCATTCTGTCATGGAGCCAGCTGAGTATGAATTAAGACCTCCACTAACTGTGAGCTAAATAAACCTTCCTTCTTTCATTTTGGGTGTTGGGTATCTGTCTCAGCAACAAGAGGAGAGTAGTAGACATGTTACGGTTTATGTTTAGCTGTCCTCCCAAAGCCAAGAATCACTCAGTGGAATAGTAGAGTAAGGGAGAACTCCATTTCCATAGTTTTTTTTTTTTT